>OW679203.1:33445877-33529695 GCA_940337035.1 Agriotes lineatus
TAAATCATCAGCTTGGAGGACTGGACGATCAACGCATGGTTACAATATGTACATGTACAATCAGCAGTGCGTAGCTGTAAAGTTAATTTGATTCTAGTTTTTTAATTGATTGGCGGTACTACGTTAATAAAATGAAGAAGTACAAATTAGAAGTGGGAGCTACGACGTAAGGTGAATAATTTCATACGGATTAGAATTTTCACACTTTTTGAAATTTCCAAGAATGCAGTTGAAAGTTTGTATTCTCGAGCGTCAATTGCTCCAGTTCGAGTTGCATCCAATCCAGATGTAGCAGCTTCCTTACAAGGAGATAAACACGTCTAACTAAATATAGAAGTCGATAAAAGCTGCAGATCTCGGACAAGCAGAGGCGTAGCTAAATAAAAACAACTGTAAGTTGTACCTAGGCTGCTGTTTATTTATATATTTTCTTATTCAGTAAACTGTCTCGATACAGTTAATTGCGAAGTAGCTCATTATGTGTTAGATGTGTTATTTGTGATTCTAATTATTTAAAACACACACGCAGTGTAAATACAGTAGCGCATAATTTTCATCGATTTTATGGTTTGTGTAGCTTAATTATGGCGGTTTTCAAAGCCATTCCGGAATTGTTATACATTTTAAGAACGATTCTAGCAAAAAATTTATACTAATAGAAAAGGTAGTCTGGGAAGCGAAACTAAACCTTGCGAACACATAGATTGTCATTACGGTAACGACCATGTCCGCTGTATAGAGCAGGTATAAAACTGCCCTAAGTACACTTGCCTGTGGTACTCTTGAATGGATTGGGTGAAGTGCGGTTTCAGTTTCCTGGTGTCTCACAAAGAAATAGTAAGGTAGGGGGCAATTTAAGCCACCCCTAACATACGTTGTCGAATGCCGATCACAACTCGCGAAATGCAGCAGAATAATATCTTCTAGTTTGTAGATCATTCCGCAGTCATTGTCATTGTCTGAAGCAAAATTGCCGTTTAGTAATTAAATCTGTCTGTAGTGGTGTGTTTTTTTTTCGAGCGTCTTGGACCGTAGGCTAGTGTATCATGCTTGTCTGGTTTTGGGATAACAATGATCTGCGCAATTTTCCATTGCAATAGTATAATATAGTAGCACCCTTAAACGAGACGTGACCACACTCCTAGCTAGCTCTAACTCTCGGCAGAAAATATTTTGTGAGTAAGGACTAGGCAGCGATTCTTAGTCTTAATACAATCTTTGTGAAGCAACCACATTTTGGGAGCCTGCCATTAAACAGAACAAAGATCCAATCTAGTTACCAATCAAATCACCATCTACCTTATACGGCCCTTACTTCAACCTAAATAAAAAACAAACGAGCCAGTTCATGTAGGGTTGTAGCATGAATACACAAATAAAATATAAACCAAAGACAGTTAATACTATTTAATATTATCAACAGTGTTGCAATTAACATCATAATGAAAGCTGGAGGCTCAGTAAAGCCCAGAATTGTAAAGTAACAAATAAATGAGTTAGATTCACTCAAATCATAACACAAACATGAATTATTAAAATTCGAAGCATATGGTATGCAACAGATTAAAAATTTCGAAAGCAAGCTGAGCTGATAGAGAAGCACTCGAACCCACGTTTGCAAACTTTTAAAATGGAAATTACAATAAGCCGGGTGTCTAAGGATGCTCGTGGAAATAAGTATTAAGTATTAAGTACATACAAAATTTCAGCGTTGCAAACAAGCTAGTATTTATCGCGTTCTGGTTAATAGTTGAAAGCCTTCGTAGAACTGTCTATTCGTAGGCAATATCTTTTTACTGATAAATAAAACAACCAAGCTGAAAATGAATGCATGTACTCACGAAACGTAGTTGGAAGCAGTTTTATTGCGATCTTAGGGAGGGTCGTCCAGTCTCTGCATGGAAATGTTGAATAGGGTTCTGAAGCGAATGCAGGCGGTTGCTGTAGCCAAAGGAAATTTAAGCCGCCGCCAAACTGCTTTACCTATGCCTCAAAATCCGTGTGCCACGATAAAATCCAGCAACAGGAGTACATCGCAGGAAATCGCAATCCATATGAGCTTTATGTCTGGGAGGGTCGGTAGTAGTAGGCAAGGAAGCAGTAGGCATGGACGCAGGCCTAATTACCACAAAATTAAAACTAAAAACGAAAATCTCACCTCAGCTGAAAATCGGCATGAACGTGATTGAAAAGACGCCGCTGCGCATACTTTAATTGTTACAGAAACTTGAGGTTTTCATAGGTTGCTAGTTAAAACTACGCCAAATCTCCGGAGTTGGCATCTAAATAAATAATTTGGAGCCTAGCCTCCTTTGAGCACTGTTCGCTATAGAAAGAAAAGTTGCACCGAGAAGTTGTTCTTTGGGCAGAGTTTAATTCACGCAACGCCAAGCGCGGGGCGCGTAGGAAAACCATACTCGAAATCAAACTAGCTCGCGGAAGTATTTAATATTGTAACGTAAAATCAAATGGGGCGTTACAACGAACAGTGTGATTTAGTCGCTGTGATTACGTTCCTTGTTGTTTCCTATACTTCTTCTACTTCTTTCGCACTTACAACACTGAAGAGTTTTGCATTCTCTTTCGGGATTCGATTCTTGAAGGTAGAAAGATCAGTTCTCTAATTTTCTTTTTCTCTGCAGTTACCTGCCATCAACTTGTTTTCCTCCAGTCTTCTTTTGCTTATTATTTACGAGCAGTGTGATTAGATCACTGATGAATTATTAAGAAAATCGGTTACGTTTCTTGTTGTTTCTTCAATTTCTTCTTCTTTTTTCGCACTTACAACCATTACAAGTTTAGGTATTCCCGCTCTCGTTTAGAGCCAGTAAAAAAAGATTACATCTATAATTTTTCTTCTCTCCGTCGTTTCCTGTTATTAACTCGTTTTCGTCAGTAATCTTTTACCTGTTCTTCACGAGCAGTGTAATTTGGTCCTTGATGGATTTTTAAGAAAATAGATTAAGTTCATTGTTTATTCCATTTCTTTTTCTCCGTTTCGCCCTTACCAACCGAAGAAATTATGGCGAGTTTAAATCCTATAACTGAGGAAAATTAATTCTTCCCAGCTACTCCCTCTCATTAACCCATCTTATTGAATCTTCTTGTGCTTGTTTTTTACGAGCAGTGTGATTTGGTTGCCGCTGTATTTTTAAAACAATCAGTTACATATCTTGTTGTTCCTTCCACTTCTTCCTAACCTGACAGGTTTTGGCATTCCCTTTCGGGTTTACACCTATTAAACTAGAATTTTCATTCTTTCCGCCGGTTCTTATCATTAATTCGTCTTCTTCAGCCTTTTTTCTTTGTTTTTTAAGTGTATGATTTGGTCTACCATGGATTTAAAAAAAATCGTTTACGGTGTTTGTTGCTTCTTTCACTTCTTCTTCCTCTTTTTGCCCTTACAACTTGAAAGAGTTGTGGTGTTCGCTTACGGGTTTAAATCCTTTAAATGGGAAGGATCAATCCTCTAACTTTTTTCCCCTCTTCTTCCGCCTTCTCTGCCTTGTTATTTACGAGCAATGTGATTTGGTTGCTGATAGATTTGTAAAAAAGCTGCTACGACGGTTGTTATTTCTTATACTTTTTCTTCTTTTTGTCCTTACAACCCTGGCGTTCTCTTCCAGGTTTAGAAACTCTATTAAAGAAGGATGACCACTCCTCTATTTTTGCAGTTTTTAATCATGAACTTGTCTTCTGCAGTTTTTATTCCTTGTTATTTGATTTCTAATACATTTTTAAGAAAATAGTCACTTTCTTTGTTACTTCGATTTCTCTTTGCGGGTTTAGCTTCTTTAAATGAGAAAAATTGCGCTTCGAATTTTTTTTCTCTCCACAGTTTGCTGCAATCGACTCGTCCTCAATCCTCT
Organism: Agriotes lineatus; assembly: GCA_940337035.1. Taxonomy (NCBI): domain Eukaryota; kingdom Metazoa; phylum Arthropoda; class Insecta; order Coleoptera; family Elateridae; genus Agriotes; species Agriotes lineatus. The sequence continues at coordinate 33,449,747 of OW679203.1, forward strand.
TTTCCTTGGTATTTATGAGCAGTATGATTTAGTCGCTGACACATTTTTAAGAAAATTTTGTAATGTTCGTTGTTATGTGTTTCACTTTCTCTTTTTCTTTTCTTAGTTACAGCCCTAAGAGGTTATGGCTTTGAAATCCGTTAAATAAAACGAACAAGTTTTCTAATTGTTGTTATCTCTACAGTTTCCTGTCAGTAGCTCTTCTGCTTCAGTCTTCTGTTCCCTGATTTGGTCGCTGGTAGATTAAAAAAAGCCAGCAATGTTCTTGCTTGTTTCTGGAAATTCTTCCCCTTTCTTTTCGCCTTTACAATTCTGAGGAACTACGAAATTCGATCCTTTACATGGAGGAGGATCGGTGCTCTAAGTTTATTCATTATTTACTTCCACATATAATGTATGGCTTTTTTGCAATATCGCTCCACAGTTTTTTGTCATCAACTGATCGTCTTTAATCTTTTCTTTTTAGTTTTTGTCGCTGGTAGATTTATATGGGATTTGGTTACGCTTCTTGTTGTGGCTTTCATTTTGTTTTCTTCTTACCTCTTTGCTTTTACAATTCCAAAGGGTTATGGTTTTTGTTGCAGGGTTAGATCCTTTAAATAAATGAAACCAGTCTTCTAATCTACCTCACCATTTATATCTTCTTATGGATTTAGATTGTTTTTGAATTTTTTTTCTACATTTTTCTATCGTGAACTTGTTTTCTTCTATCCTTTAATCCTAGTGCTTGAAGGCGATTCTGTAATGTTTCGTACGATTTCTCCTTCGCAGTAACGTTGTATTCGACAACGTCATTCCTCTATTGTTAATGCAGTTTTCACTGTCACATGTGTTATGTTTCGGTATAGTAACTAGTTTTTCAGCTTTACCTCTTATTTCCGTATTTTACTAATAAGTTTATTAATATTGTGGACGCAGTTCATCCCCTCCCTCCATCTCTTATTAATCCTATCGTGGTCTGCAGCACCCCTTTTGTTTCGCTTCTTGTAAACCTAGTGATTCTATCTCATCTGCATTATTTCTTTCTTCTCCACTGTTTTTATATGCAATGTGTTCTCTCTCTTCGCGTTTTTTTTATCCACCTTTATAGTTTTTAAATGTGATTCTGCAATCGACCTCTTTTAATACTATGTAATACCGCAAATAAGTATTAAATCATATTTGGTAGTTCGGGGCTGGCAAATGACGGATAACTCAAATTTACAAACATATAACAAAAGCACTTTTGCATTTAGGCAAAAGTTCGGCTAAGCGCGAACATGAAAGCGTGGTTGAGGGATAGTGTAGTTGCAAGGTTTCGATCCCTGAAAGCTATATTGCTACGACTTCGCCCTCGTGGGACCTTAAGCTGATTTTCGGCCTGATTAAAATATCCCTGCGATTGTCCCTTTTGGAGATTTCGAGATTTATACTAAATTGCTGCAGGTACGCAAAACAGACGGTCATAAAATCAGTCAAGAAGAAAATTATGCAACATTGAAAGTGAGAAGGCAGCGCTGAGGTCGGCAGATATGACTAATTAATGCTATCTGTAAATCTTGACCGCCAGTTGCTGCGAACGAGGACGAAATTTCAAATGCGGCGATTTGCATCTGTTGGGCCGAGGAAAATTCTGATTGAATTGCGAAACGACATCAATAAAGTTCGAGCTTCGGCCGTCATAAAGTAACACTATTTTGCCTAAAATGTAAAACCTGCCCCAGTAACATTTAGGAATTCCGCCTTATGTGGAAATTAATTGAGTAATTTGTTGTGAATGCGATAGTCGCATGCACCAGTAAATTAATGAGCGGACCTGATTCCTACCGTTGGCATGTAAAATGTTAGAAACTCATCGCAGCTTCTAATCTGGAGGCGCTAGGACGGCAATAATTGGTGGCTGCTGAAGGTTTTCCGCGCTTAATTGACTGCCGAAGGCCGTACTGAAGCCTGCGGGGCTTCGCAACTGCCCCAGGAAGCAAACAGTAGTTCCAATTAACAATAATGGGTGTGTATGTGGAAAGGTTAGGGGAAAGATTCCTCTACAAGAATATGTCTCCCTTAATATGTACGTACAACCCAGAGGCTTTCGAAACTATAACAATATAATTCTATTAATGCTATTAGTTTCTAACATATTGGCCAAAATCCAAAGCTACAAATGTCCTATCTTTAGATTTCTGGTAGAATATCACGTTCTGTTAATCGTATTATACAAGGTGGTTTACCTGTTCAAATGTCTATAATCCTATAAGTATAATAACAATGAAGCCTTTGTCCAGGTTGATGACAACGTTTCGTCAGAGTGTCAATAAGAGATATCTAACCTTAAATACCCACCCCACACTACACACTTAACTGGCTCACAGGAAGCAGTCAAAGCCTTCTTTCAGCGTATTGAGGAATTCAGTGCAGAGGTGGGTCCATAATTTAACTCCTCGAAATGTCAACTAAAAGTAGTAGATAGACAGTATGTTTTACCTTGACAGTTTCTACTTTGGTGCTGATAATGAAAATACGACTGATTAAATCTTTAGTTGAGTTTCCTATCTACATATGGTTGCAAAAACTTGGTCAACCAACACTGCTTGCCGTAGGAGAATTGAAGTGATATTCTATGGGAAAATATTGAGAATGGCACGGACTGCTTACAGAATAAATGCCTCAGCTCCTAATGTCCTGAATACTCTAGAGTCAAATTGACTCTAATCAACTATTCTGTGGTGTATTCTTGCCTTCTGCTGCCATGCTATCAGAGGCAACTGTATAGAAAAACTATGTATCCAGGGACAAACAGAAGCAAAACGAAAATGAAGAAGATATCATTTACCATTTATATAATTATATGTATAAAATGGCACTATTGTATAGTGTCTTGCGTATGCCATACACTTGACCTGTGATACATCATGTATCTGGGCGCTCGGTTGCTCACCGCGAAGGAAGTAGGTTGTAGACTGAAATAAAAATAGTTTTATCTTGAAAGATTCGGCGATAAATGATATGTTAGGGCGCCACCATGGTGTTTTGGCTAGCAGTGATGAAGTGTGGTTTTTACAATGGTGACAGCAAAAAGGGTTTCAAAACACCCCATAAAAAAGTTTTACTTATTGATTGTGATAAGCAGAACTTTCACATGTATTCGCCTGAAGAGGAATTTCACAGAGAAGGACAATATTATCACTGGCTCAGAGCGCTGAACGCGTTACTGCAATGTTAATGGGGATTTGCTGGAAAACTTATTCCACAACGGCCAACGTACTTGCTAAGATCTTAGCTTAGGAATAAATATGTACTATTTAAAATAGTGGATAAGAAAAGCTAGAGATAGAGTAGCATGGAAAAAATTAGAAGACGCCTATGTCTAACATTGGATGAATAACGGCTGAAGAGAGAGAGAGAAGAGAGATTTAAAGTTGACGGTAAAGCCCACATGCAATATTAGATAATAAGCAATCTCCGAGCGAGGTACAAGTTTATGGACGGGAGATTGTTTGGCCACCGCCAAAAGTTGAACGTTGAAAGCGGGCTCGCAAATAGGGTTGTGGCTCGGGACCAAAATGAATAGCTCCAAGGATGTTAATGGGCAAAATTTGCCTGGTTCTATATGCAATATATTAGAAGCTTCCCTAGAGTTAAAAAATGAACAGCGGCAGGCCTAACATTTTCTACGTGCAATTAGTAGGAATCCACACGTAATCAACTGACAGATTTTTTATGGCGGCATCAGCATCGAAGGTTACTTTACAGGCTGGTTGCAAAACGGTAGATATGGAAACGATACAGCGTGTTATTTTGAATGTATCCTACTGCAGGTCGATGTGATATTCCATAAAACTTAAGCGAGACAGAATTTGACATTTGGGATGAGTGGATTTGCTAAATCGGCAGGACAAGGGATTTCCCAAACGGCCATATTCCAGGAAAAGGTAATGTACACCAGACGTAACCTCGCTGCTTGATATATTTAGTTTCGATGGTTATTACTTATTAGGGTTTGTGAGTCGACATTGTTTGTTAGGTCAGTTTAAAAATTGCAGAGACCACTTTCTCTTTATGTACGCCGAGAAAGAGCTGATGGTTAGCCGTGCCCTTGTGCAAAGATTTAAGTCATGTTTTGTGCATTTGAGTATTATCGTTCTGTGTAATGTAACAGACATTTTGGGAATATTAAAGATAAATTGTTGGTATTGTTTTCGACGTCATCATATTTAACAATCCCCAAAACACAGCCTACAGATATGGAATTTCATTTTTTATTTCGCCATATAATATAACTGAACCACTCTATAGAGCCACGTTATGAATCGACACCACCCTGAAAGAAATATCTTTCCGCAGCTCGAATATTGACACTTTGATCTACACTGATTATTCTCCATTTCTTAAGTCGAGACTCCTGATAAATCGATCGGCGAGCTCCTACCAAGGACCAGTCGTGGCTCAAACGAGTATACTAGTATGATTTTGCTTTCAACGCCGTTAACTAAACTGCTGCATTTTAAGTTGAAGTTGTTATATTGGTTAAGCAATGCAGATTGTAAATTATCATCGTTCTGAATATGTCAAGTTAGTTAATCAATGCATGTTGTCTGCCATTTAAGAGTTCAACGATTTATGGAGGGAAGTTTTGAGCTCCTTCGCTTGGTGTTGGCAAACACATATACATGGTTTTTCTTCTCGGGCTACGTGGCGTTACGAGCCAGGCAGAATGCTTCGATCTATTGTCCGTTGCGATTTCAAACTGGGATCCGCGATAAATGTGTTTGATATATTGTTCTAATAAAGTCGTTCTAAAATGTAATTCTTCCTGATTTGAAGCCACACTCTATCACGGCAGACACAACAGATAGCGCCTAAGAAATTACTCGAATATTTTCCCGTATCTTCAAGGTACAATTTGTTTTGACTATCGCAAGTTAACTTTAATCTAAAACACCCTCTTCCCACTGAGCTAACTGAATCTGTTTTTTTTGTAAAATATTTGCAACTCTCAGAGCAATCTCCATAAAATTACGTGCTTGTGTTTCTTGCTCCCATTCATTAAATGTTTTACGAGTTAGTCATCCTTCGCTTCTCCTTTCACTCTGTGGATTCTCGCTAATGTCCTAAGCATCTGAGTTGATTTTCTTGACATATTTCTTATTCTTATTCTTCTTCTACGCTCTTTCTTAGCGATTTCTTCGATTTTTCCTATAGAAGTACTATTGGTGTCCTTCAATCTTTCGTGAACAGTGACTTTTTTAACATCTTCATGTCTGCCTAACAGTTCTATAAAGTACTAATGCCATATTTAATTAATTTTTCCTCCGCTGTTAAAATCGTTACGATCGTGTCTCTTATTTCTTTTTTGAGATCTCATTTTTCGCTTATCAGCATCTCCCTTACTATAATTTTTTATTTTTCTTCCAAACCATTCCCTGCTTCTCCTTCTTAACATTATATCCCATTTACTACTTTTGGATTTCTGAAACGAACAAATTAATATAATTTATAGAGTTCTTCCTATAGCATGCACTAGAGATGGGCGTGTGAGTGAGTATTTACTCTGGTTGCGTACGTTTCACGCTTGCTTTAAGCACTTACGTTCACGTCCACTCACGACGTGATCCGCAGCTTTTATTTGAATATTCAAATTCAGATAGAACAGAATGTTCAAATTTAAAACCAATAACGGACCCGTAACACAACTAAAAACTCAAAAATTAAATATGTTTTGCACGTGAAATAATTTACGTTATATGTTGCAATCAGAGTAGTAGACACAAAAATAAATATATAAAAATGACTATAATAGCTTACAACTACTGATTTCTTGCAAAAACATATCTTGCAATCGTCTTCAAAGACATTACTGTTAATACCATATGCTGTGATTGGAATTGACATTTCCCTTACTGATACCACTACAAGAAGGTATCTGTTGCTAGGTAATACTGTTATTCTTAGATTTAAAAGTACTTTTACTTCCGTGGAACTAAAAGTAAGTGCTACTTGGTCGCATACAGACACGCAATTGACTATAGACACAAAATTCACAACACAACACAAGTGCAAATCTCCATTGCTGCGGGCTGCCACACAGAAGTACAATAACATCCCGCTCTAACTCTAAATATTCCACATGGGTGGGCAGCGGGGGAGTGGGGCATTCTGCAGTCCTTTGTTCGTTACTAAATATTTAACGTGAAACACGAGTCACGCTTTGGAAATTTTCACTCACGTTCGTGGCGGACCCGCTGTGACCCGCTGTGACCCGACTGTTTTCACGTCACGCCCCCCCCCCGTCCCTAGCATGCACACACGAGGTGTGTGCATAAAGTAAGTGAAGCTAACAACTGTTGCCACTGCAGCGCCGTATTCGTGATTGTACGTTTGCTTGCTCAGCTTCTTCATCCATTGGAAAGTCACATATACCATTATGAGATAATCAGATCCTGTTGACAGTATGAAAATACGCCACATTGAATAAACCTCCTGCAGCCCAGGCTTGGCGACAACTGGTTTTCATGTGTTCCTGCATCTGACAAAGTTCTTTGGTGGTTGTCGTTTTTTTCGAAGATGGCGTCGCCAAAGAAGCCTTGAACACGTGGTTTTCTGAAACTCACTCACCCCCAAAAATTATAAAAAAACTAATGTAATTCCCATAGGATTCTATATTCTATAACAACTGAAATTTGTTAGTCGCCACAATGGTGTCTAAGAAAATTCACACTGGCAAGAAACCTCCCAGCTGATGAAACAAGCTGCAGAAACATGGTTTGTCTTTCCTCTCTTAACGAATGTTAACAAATGCCGATTTCATATCAGCTACAACATACTTATACTAATAACACAAGCAAACCGAGCATTCCGGAATCGCCTCTAATATTTACTAAGCGACGTCTACAATAATTCCTGGTTTCCTCAGACAATCATCAAGCATTGTAATCCTTAGGTTCCCATTAGAATTTCAATGGCCCTCAGCAATACCCAGGAATATTGGCGTAACGAGTACACAATAATTTATGAGCCACGCTGTTGTGCGAGCATAAGAACGCATTATAATCCCGATCTGTAATGCAAAATGCACAATGGGCGGAATATTGATTTGCTTCAGCCGGGAAAGCTGCACAAAGCTCGGCGTCGGCTACACAGCTTATTCTTCGCGCTTGAAGCATATCGCGTCTATCCATACATTCTCGCACGTGTTAGCCTTGTATTTAAGCTGACAAGATTTGCTCCAGCATTTGCGAAGCTGAATATGGAAGTGGATAAATCTCTGCTGCTCCATAATCTCCTTAAATACTTACAGAGAGTTAAAGATTGAAAATAAAATATTCTACACGTGTTGACAACATGAACCGTTCTCGGGACACTTTACAATCGAGCTATAAAAGACCTCAACTTCACGGACCGAGCTTCCTAGTGTATATTTTGTACATCGGTGGCTCTACTTTGATAAATAAATATCTGCGTTGTTTTAGATGCCAATTAAATTTCCTGCTATCATGAAACACACATGGCAGTTAGGATGCGACTTCCTACCTTTCTACTTGCATTTATGCCATAACCATTAGTCTGAGGTGCTGTATTTAGTCACTTCTACATTCATAAACTTATACATCTTAACCAAGAAAAGCCAATAATACCTTACTTGTTGTATATATTTTGTTATCGAACACGCAAACAATACTTCGAGCTACATAAATAATTGATGAACGCATTCAGGTGCCTGCTTGTCGCTTGGGAAGTTTCGAAGTACTTAGGCTATTTCTTGATTTATTCGTATAGCTTGGAGTATTTAGACTTGTCTGCTCAAATTCGAGGTACAAGCAATCAAGAAAAACTAAGAGCACTTGCCGTTTATCGTTTAGCTATTTAAGCAATTGATAGTCATAGTTAAGTTCCACCTATCGCCTGATAATTTTTGAAGCATTTAGTTACATTTTTCTTTTAGCTATTCGTATAGCTCAGAGTACTTACACTTCTTTGCTCAAACTAAGATACAAATACTCCTCGAAGCTATGCAACGCAACAAAACATCGGACACACATATGTACAGCAGCGCAAGCAGCGCTGCAAAGTTAAAAAAAGGGCATGCAATAACGTTAAACCAAGCTAGCGGGTAATTAAGTGAAAACGTCGTAGTCACTGGAGGTGTCACTTTAATATGTAGATACAGATAGGTACCTTTGAACTGAAGAAAGTTGACCTCAAAAGGTGATTTGGTAAAGGGTTGATGTCACCCAAATTCAGCTTTGGACTGTCGTTGTATGTTCACTGTTCAGCTGCTCACAATTTTCGTATAGCTCAAACAATCACATCTTCGTCAAGCCCCAGGTTTCTAGATCAGCCTAATGTTTAAAATTCGCCGAAACGAAGGAATAACACACGTGCGTTATTTTAATTAACGGGAAAATTTGCGAGGTATAAGTCAAAGCCTTTGTCCGTAAGCAACTCTCGACCAGCCTCGACAATCCACACAAGACAAACGGCTTTTTCCCAGCAGCGGCTTACAAAATCTTTCGATGACCCGGGGCGAAGTTTTTCGCTCATAACTCGATACGTCCGGCACTGTAATCGGCAAGCAAATCACACAAAGTTGGCTTTATGGTCACGGACGCGTTACAATTAACGTCTTGACTCTTTGTCTGTCTGACCGCTAATTACTGTATTCGCGCTAAAACTTCTGCGATTTAATCTACATATTGGAATTGGAATTTTTCAAACGCTTTATAAAGTATGTAATGTCTAGACAATTCGGCGGCTATTGGAGTACATTAGCTCAAATTAATTAAATAGACCGTGAGGTAGCTGTCGTTTAAGATTAGTAGGCAATGGTGCAGGAAGGTGCACACTAGTTGTTTTGAATTGGAAATTTTAAATGCGATTATGAAAGAACACTAACCTGCGTCTGCAAATTATTTACAGGTGCACAGAGACGTACTAGCTCAAAATGCTTGGAGGTAAAAGCAGTTAGAGTTAAAAATTATTCTAACACATTGCATTTATGAGCCCTCTTCACACCTTCCCGCTTGCATTTACGACGTATCCATTATCTAAGATGCTTTATTTCATCACTTTTACGTTCACCAGCAGCCAGGTTGAGACATTTTCACCACGAAATACCCAGAGCACAGTATATGCTGTTTATCTTTTGTTCTCGAGTATGCGGACAAGGCTTCCAACTACCTAAACAATTGATAATCGCATTAGTTCCATACTGTAGATAAATCGTGAAGCATTTAGTTAGGCCTTTCCTTGAGCTATTCGTATAGCTCAAACTATTTAGACTTGTCGGCCCAATCTAAGGTACAGGCAAGCAACTTCTTGAAGCTTTGCACCACCAATTTCATTTAAGAGTTTCCGTTTAGATATTTCTACTTGGGTTTATAGCTTAACCGCCTTACTTTCTGTTTGTATTTGGTTTTCGAGTTTGCAGACAACGCTTCAAGCTATTAATTGCTAATGACATTACAGTTTCTTCTTATCGTTTGACAAATTGGAAGAATTTAGTTAAACTTCTCCCTGAGCTATGCGTATAGCTCGGAGTATTTAGTCTTGTCTTTTTAAACGAAGGTACAGACAAGCAGCTTCTTAAAGCTATGCAACACCCATTGCATTTAACAGGCACCTCAAACCTGCCTATTTGCATTTATGGCTTAACCACTAGCCGGAGATGCTCTATTTCATTACTTCCACATACAGCAGGTGTTGCATAGCTAAAAATATATCTGAGCACCTTACTACACCCACCTAAGCTCATTGTTTATCTTCTACTTGTTTTTTTCTAACCTAACTTAAACCACCCACGACTACCGTTCTGATGAATTACGTCGGGACACGCGATGTTGCCCAGTAATTATTTCATTATTGAGCCATTATGTCGCGTGAAGCAAACTGCTGGTCTAGTAAACAACCTGCAAAAAGTTAATATAAAGCTTCGTGCATGCCGACAGCTAACCACTCGTGGCGGCTTGAAGCTTGATTACCAAGCTTTTCGCTTCAGGTAGAAGTCGTCCAATCTGCAATTATCCCCGATTATGCCGCTGATTTTTAGCTGGGAGTAACGGGAAACCATGCTTATGCGCCAAATGACAGTTCTGATAGCGTTCGTACAAGAACTGACCTTCGTGAACTCGCATATGTAAAACCCGTACAGTTATCCTCGCAAACGTGATATGAATTTTTTAGCGCTCGGCGGAGACGATGTCTGAATGATGCATGCACGCAAATTCAAATTATTCCCTCGGTAGTTGATTTGCGACGACAAAGTTAACGCGTGTGGGAGTTTTTATAAGCAGAAGAGCAGGCTAAAGTGAAATGTTAATATTACGTTAGCGTCACTATTTCTTACTTCCATATTTCCACATAAGAATCCTACTGAGCGTGAATTTATAGTAGTTAGAAACCCAGGGAGAAGTCTAGTTTGGAAAGTTCAACCGCTTTTTGATCAATGCGTTGCCTGGGTGAACAGATGTTCGTATCTAGAGCAATTACGATTACAGGGAATTTAAGTGGTAGCGTTGCAGAATGCAGTTAGAACTGTAGAATGCAACATGTGTCTCTTTGTTTGATGTAATTTCTGCACTTTAGGCATTCTAAAATGGAGCAAATTGTATGTTTTTGTATTTCTAGTGGCTAGGTATTGCTATGGTATTATACCCGGAGGCTATTCTGTTCCACTGATCATTTTTGCTTAAATAAAAATAACAAGATTGGCTATGGTTCAATTGTTGAGCTATTGATCCTTAGGAAAATAATAATTGCCTAATAATATGATACTCATATGCTAATCTAAAAATTAAATGGGTTTAGTTGGATAGGTTTTTATTTGAAAGACTAGTAACTAAAAATAAATGTTGATAATTCTTTTGTATTAATGCAAAACGGTGTCACATTTAATAAGGGTAGTTATGCTAACGTGATGTAAGTAAGTTGAGGTTTAATTTGAAATGTCAATGCATGGTAAAATTAGTATTGAATCACAATTTTCTTAAAAAGGATAATATTAGTCACAACGCATGATGTTGGTTAACAGGGCTATTAGTACAACTTGAGGAATATTTGCACAGGAATCACATAAATGATGTGTAATTGTAAATAATAAATAAGACAAAAGGGGAATGAGAGTTTTAAAATAAAATAAAAATATTTCCAACAAGTAAATGTTTGATATTGGGGCTCGTTTTGTTATATGTTTAACTTAATATAACCTAGTAAGCAAGTTAGCCGATATAAAGTAGTACATAAACCACAAGCAATAAATGCGGTTTGTGATTGAGTATAATCGGGGGAAAGGGGTATGGTGTCGCTGTTAGAAGATGTAAACTGAGTACGACGTTTACTGGTTCCTGGATTGGTATAAGTAACTTTATGACGAAGAAAGGAGCCGCGCAGTTGAAAGTGGTTCTGTTGTAGCCATCCAAGGTTAGAAGGTAATCCTAACTTTGGAGTTCGTTGCGGTTCTTGGTTTCCAGACTGCCTAGGCCAGCGCTGGAGTTGGAAGTAGCCCTTGGAGAGGAGGATATCTGAGGCGGTGTAGTAAAGTTCGCGAATTGATTGATTTGCAGGCATAGTATTCGACGGAAGACGTTGTGAACGAATACACAGGTACTTGAAATGAGCATTATTTTAGCACATGCAGATTAGTAAATACAAATGGATAAGACTTACCTAAGTAAATAGATTGTAATTGGTTGTTTTACTCAGTATTAGTTGCAAGTGAGATTATTTTAAAGCATAAATACAATTTTACTTAAAACATTACGTTAATATCATTTAACCAAATTTGTATTGGATATAATAGCAATTTAATGAAATTATTTTACCTAATTCTTAAAACGCAACCCTCATTTCAGTTTATCATGTTCTATCGAACTAAGTAGTTGAAATAAAGATCTAACGATTAAACTATTCAGTTAAATTTGTACCCAATTTTTGAGTTTCTACAAAAATATAATTACAATATAAAAATAATAATACGTCTATTCAATTCAATATATTTCCGTAGATGCAATTTTTCGTAGAATAAGATGGTTACATGATAACCAAAGAAGAGGTCCGAATATTCTTAACTGTTTGACATGCGTTTTGTAATTCGTTAGTAGTATTTGTTAATGAGGATATCATATATTTCAGTCACGCATTTCCAAGTGCCGGTAAGAGAATTGAACACAATAGGTTTTTCTAGATATATTGATAAAAAACGAGGGCTACTATAAGGCAATCAGTCAAATTATTTAAATATTTGACAATAAATATCATTAGATATCAATAGGTACTTCAATGTTGAATTATAGGAAAAATGTGTACTAAACGAGAAGAGACAGTGCAAGCCCCTTATCAATAATCCGGCACACTGTTGGCATGGAACGGGTTTTGCTATTCGCTCTTTGAGAGGCCCGCTTCTTACAACACATTCACTGCTTTCAATGTGGTATGACTGATATCATATTATGTTACGAGCATGAGCGCGGCATATGTGCGACGTCTTTGACTATAGAGATTTTGAAAGAAACCTATAAATAATAATTGCAAAGCCTAGAGGAAATCGGTTTAAAATCAAACGCTATTAGATGTTAGATGTACTTCATCTTTTAGTTTATGTGGCCGATTTGTGTGCTGTTCTTGCTTGTCTGGTTGTGCAACAGATTGTCTACTTTTAAGCTTAGTTTGCAATAATGCGATTTTCTTCTTTCCCATTTTAAAAATCCCACAGAAACCTGATTTCCAAACGGGTATTTGACTGCTGTTTATTAGCACATAATATTTGAAAAAATTTGATCGTCTTTTGTGGCATTTTATATCTTGCGTTTGTTGGGGCTGGAATAATGCTGCTAAACAGAAAACAACTTTTACTGTTGATATCTATTGCATAAAATTCTATGAACCGCGTTTCTCTTCGCATGGTAATTATACTGCTGCATTTCAATATACATTGTTACAACTCACCAATGTTCACTGTCTGTGCTGGCATTTTGATTACTTTTTGGAAGATGTATTCTTCCTTTCTTGCTTTGCTTATAGCAGCATTTGTTCTCTTCCACTTCCCTGGGTTTCGTGGTCGGCTCCTAGATTTTTTTTTCCGGTATAGGTTCTTCTTCAATTCCTGCATGAATAGATCCTGTTTGGTGATCAGGTTTAGTGATGCGATTTATTATTTTAAATTTTGTACTCGTATTACCATTTTTAATAGCGATGATGACTTGTAACTCTTTTCCAAAGACCCTTGCATTAGAGTCAGAATAACTTTCTTGTGTCTCATCAACGTTAGGTTTATAATCGTCACCGAAATTAGATGAAAAATCGTGGTCGCTATCCAAAAAATAAATGTTAAATATGTATTTGGCCTTACTACTTTTTTCTCCAGTTTGTATAAGAATTGCACTAGGTGAGGAGCATAACAAGCATTAAACAACATTTTAATAGTATTGAACCTATATGACTGAAAATCATAGTAAGGTACCTATGTCTTATATTTTTCGAAAATCTATACCACTTATTTCAGGTAGGGGCTCATCTATAATATTTCCACCTACATCACCATAGGTCGTAGCACCTATAGCACTTGTTTCAGGTTGTAAAATATCTACGTCAGTTTAGTCAAACTGACGTAGATATTTTACGACGCTCTTGAGGTGTTATTTGAGGTAAATCCTCCACTATTGCATTTCCACCAAGTTCTGAACTTTTTAAATGATTGCTCTCATTATATTGTTGTTGAAGTGCTATTTGCACCACTGTCTTTCCACGTGGTCACATTGTCAATATGAATAATTGAGCAACCAATTCCACCCAAATATTGTAGATCTTAACAACAAAATGTATAAAAATACACAGCACAATACTTAAACGTCAATTTCTGAAGGCAACTAAAACATAACTTCATTTATCGTTGATTCATATACACAGTCATTTCAGTATTGGAAACGTAAAAAACAACGAGTAACGCTAATAGCATTACAGCAGGTTCAATTTAATGCATTAATGAAATCAATAATCAAATAAAAGCTAACATTAACATTGTTAGCAAATAATGAATGTTTTTTCAGGTTTAAAATAAATATAATACAATATTTAACGGATAATGTTTTTAAGTAACTTTTCCGCTGATCGTTTATTTATGGGTATGTACAAAATCGTTCGTTAATAGCCTTTATTAATGTACGCGTTTTTAAATTTTTTTAAATCGTTTATTAATGACTCCTATTAATGGACGCTTTTCTATTAATAAAGGATTTTAGTATAGGAAATCAAAGCTACCACAAATGTCAAAACTTTTAAGTGTTAATTTTTGTCAAGCAATAAAACAAATTTTTTCCCCTATTTAATAAGATACCATCAATAAAAAATATTGTAACTAACTCGTGTTTTAATCGGCGGTTAATAATCTCAACAATTTCAGAAATATCTCGATTATTAATCGCTCTCATTAACACACTTGTTTTTTTACTTTCTTTTACAATAAAGGAAGTGTTGGATTCGCCCCAAAAATTCGAAATTGAGTTTTCAACAAATGTTCAAGTTTTAGAGTCCCCTCTGTGTGTCTGTCTGTCTGTCTGTGAACAGAATAGCTCAAAAAACGAAAAGATATATGACGTTGAAACTTCATATATAAGTTTTGTGTACTATGTAGATGCGACAGCAAGCTTTTGAAGAAAATCGCATAACTGAAAGTATGTGTTTAATGTTGTGATTTTTCAGTGTTTTTCGATTTTTTCAAAAACGGCTCTAATAATTTTTTTTCAAACTTTACATCTCTATTACATTTTTAATGTGAATTGATGTGAGATAGGTGATTTTCCAGTTGAATACCTCTAAAATGGGTTTATTTTGTTTTCTTTACGATTTTTTATTAACTCTTATTTTAAATAGAACACTTGAGTTTTTAAATTTTTTATTGAAAGTATGTAAGCGAAATTTATACTAGTATAAATTTTGGTAAAAAAATACACTTTGAGATACAACGTTCAGATTAGATATGTGAGCTTCTATTGAAATTTCAAACATCTTTTTCCAGTGATACTTATGCTTTCCTTTCAAATAAAAGGTACTTTATTCTTAACCAAATTTCGGGTTGTCTCGTTTTCTAACCACCCTGTATGTTATATCGAAATTTTGGTAATGGCTGCGGTCTTGCTAGAGAAAGCAAAACTTTTTATGAAGAATGACTGTTCTTTCTAAAATGCAAAATAAGGAAGTTTACAAGTATAGTTAGGTCCATCCAGGGACATACTGTATAAGCATAAAATTTATACATTTATTATATCATAAAGGGCGTGCCACAGAATGAACGGGCAATCTAAGCCTTATAGTACTCTTAGTACACAATAGACTTTGGTTTAGCTGATGATTTACAATAAAAATATCGTAGAGCAAAAGCGTTACATGAAAAAGGTATGATATAAACAATATAATATAAAAACTATGGGTTTTAGAAGAACGCTGCATTAAGAAGCAACGCAGAACAACTACAACAAGATGAATATGTATTTATATTTCATATCATCATGCAATGTAAACAACTTCTTCAGAAAATTATTTCACGTTTACTAATATAAAGAATATTTATCTACAACTGCTTGGATTTGACAGTATTTCCGTTATTTAATGAATCCATTACACCACTAGTGGTGTAATGGGAGTTCATTTGACACTATCTCCGTGAGGTAATGCAGTTCATGACAGCACTAGTGTCGTAATGTGCTTCCATTACACCACTAATGGTGTAATGATTTCATTACCTAACGGAAATAGTGACAAATGAATGACATAATGACATTTGCCTACTAAAATATTTTTGAAAATGACGGATCTGACATTTTTCTTAATACGCTTTTCTCAATTTTGGCAGATAAAATTTCGTACAGTACATGTGTGATAATGCACCATTAATATATAAGCCGTTCACGACCTTTTTGGGACAGAGTTGGCTATGATTTTTTCTTTTCATGTTGGACTAACTGATTCGATGATGTAGCGGATGCAACTTTTTTTTTCTGTCAGTGTCTGTTCGACATTTTCTTGCCACCACATTGCCAGATTTAATATTTTAATATTCGTAAGAAAATAAATGATTTATCAAATGTGTAAAAATAATTTTAATTTCCCTCAAAGGAAAAGTCAAAATGCCCAAAATAATTTTGTTGCAACAAAAAATTTCCACTAAACGATGCTACTTCCAATTTAAGAAGGACAGACCACATTTAAAAGAAAGCGAGTCGATGTGGAGACTAGAGAATATCCGGCAACAATGTACCTATTCAGAAAATATAACCTTAAACTGAAAACAACCTAACCTAACACAAAAATTGTCAATTTCCATGAGGGAGTTTAGTTGCAACAGAGGTACTGCCAACAAAATTACTAGATGGTCATAGCCTCACCTGACCCAAAAAGATCGTGAACGGCTTATACTTGTGTGCTTTCATAACTCGTGCTACGCACCCGTTTGTAACTTACACATGCGTATATTAATTGTGCACTTATCCCACTTATAACTATTCTCTCATTATAATTTTCCTACAATTTTTTTTCAAGCTGATGAAATTTTTTAATCCGTTTGAGAAGTAATAGTCGTTCTTCAATAATTCTTTACTGCTTTTCAACGCTTCGTCAATTTTGTGCTATTGCTAGCTGTTATGTTTGAAGTGTGTCAATTAAGAATAATATTGCAATTAGTAGAAAGTAATTTAAAGTGACAGCAAAATTATCTTCTACATGATTTTCAGAAACATATCAAGCCCATTTAACGTGTCATTGTATAGTTAGGTTAAAACATCTTAGAATCGAATATAGATTAAAAAGTTTTATAACATTAGAGCTTTTAGAAATGTCAAATCTCAGCATGGAAAAAGCTATTTTATGAGTTTACTCCCGTGCTATAATATAAACTACTAAAGCGCTAACTCAAAAAGTAATAAGCTGAAATGTTCGTGTTATAGGCAACTGAAATTGAATTTAAACCGCCGTAAAGGAAAGTATAAAACTGAAATGTTTTAGCAAAAGAAACATCGAAGAAGCAGAATTCCTTTGTCAAAAACGTTTTTCGACAATTTACACAAGATTTCACTCTACACTTTCTCTAAAAACAAAACATTAGCATTTAAGTTAACCCATCAAATAACTCTATTTATTGTGGGTTCGAATGGAGCGACTAACCCTCAACTTAAATAAATATTTTTATAGAGAACGTTTTCCATAATGTTGCATGGATGGTTGAGTGGGCAAGCAACTGGGATTCGATCTTATTTTGTAATTGGCCTTTCGTAGTACCAACTACCGCAATACTTGTATAGTTAGACTGCTCTCTTTCTAGCTTCTTAATTCGTAGAGGTTATTAGAGCGAGTGCGTGGACGCTTAATTCAGTTCAGTTGGTTATTTTTGCCTGACTGTGAACTTCTTACCCCCAGAATAAGATCGAATCCAAGTTAAGTTAGAGTAAGGTTCGTCGAATGTATTATGTGTCTGAATGGGGGGGGGGTTTCATGAGATTTATTGTTGCTCAGTAACAAATATTATAAATGAAAACCGTTTCCCATCAATCTTTAACAATCATAGGCTAGAATAAATATCTTTCTTTTGTGAAAATAAAATTCAATTTTTAGTATTCACATCACGTTATTGCTAACTAACTTGTTTTTTCTAAGTAGCATTCTTAATATCTATTTCTTGATTCGTAACATCTATTTTTCCCACGAAATATCTCACACGAGCTCTCAGAATATTCTTTATCTAATAGACGTGTCTGTCCGGAACGCTGTTTTGTCTGTCTGGGACGCTGTTTCAGCAGCCAAACCGTAAGAGATAGAGAAAAAAGTTATTAAAGTTATATGTTTGGAATGGTCATGTCAGGTTAGGAACCGAATTTTAGTCTCTAACACAACTATTATCTGAATTATAATCCTAACTTTTTAGGTTAGATTCTAGGCAAATTTTATCAAAGCGAATGCGACTGGTAGTTTGCTACCAACAATGACGTCATATACGTACGTGTGGTGAATACGCGTTCTATTTGCAAAACGGTCTTTTTTGTTTTATTAAATGAGACATTTGTCTCACTGGACTGCTAGTATATTTCCTATTTTTGCCACTTTTATTTTATCTAAATCACTCAGTCGGTTCTTCTTCTTTTATTTCTTTTAGCCTTCTTAGATAGAATTTATGCCCATTTTTGTAGCAGAGATGGCAATCTCTCTTTCTGTTAGATTTCTCTCTGCCTTTCTAGTCCCCATCTTCCAAAAAAGAGTTTCTTTATTCCTTCAAGCTTTCCTAAATCGCAAGTGGACAGATGCGGATGCGAACAACCGCCATATAACACAGCTATACGTACCGTATCGTATACTTTAGGTGTAAAAGACTGTGTTTGAGTTTTAAATATAATGTCTGTTGTGAAATGTAGTACTACGAACAGGGGTCGCCGCAAAATCAATGGAAGGAAAGGAAACTTCAACAATTTTTCACCACCTGTGTCGAAAATTTGAAGGAGATATTTATTTGAACCACAGAAATTCCTTACAAGTAATCTATATCACTTACCTACATGAAAAATCTAATAATTAACATCCATCTCAAAGACATAGCAAGGAACTAACGGAAAGCGATAATGCAACCGAGCAAAGTCCGATAACTACCCCCAACAAAATCAATTAATGGCAACAGGTAAAAGGTAACCAACAGTCAGGTTAATAAAATTAAAATTCCCGCGACGTATCTACCTGAAGGAACCATGTACCAAGAGGTTGTCTAGGATATATAGAAAGTAGATATCCCTGATTTTACCACAACACCTGAAGGTACATTTTTATATATAAACCTAACAGCATCGGAAGATTATCACAAACTAACAGATTACTATGACGAACACCAAGTAAGATATCAGACAGTCAAAAACCTGGAGACAAATATTCTATCGGAAAATAAAATAATGACGGTACTCCAAGAGTTTAAATACCCAGTAATAAAAGTAATTCGTCTATATAACAAGGATAACTATCCAATATCTTTATGCGTAGTAGCTTTAAATAAAACCGAAATTATTACAGACATATTTAACCAACCGCCTAGTAACAGTTGGAACTCATCGCAAAAGCACATACAGCTGGCTATGTTAGAAGAGATGTAGAATGTTTGCTGTGGGCTGGTGCTTCAATTCATCTCACGCCCTTCAGAGAAATAAATGCAATTATATGTTGTAACGGCCCTGTTTAATTTCAGTAGAAACCTAATTTCTCATTGTGAGGTATATACTCCAGCTCCCTCTTTTGGTGGGAGTAGAGCTAACTTTACTAGGAATTTTAAGCAACGCGGAGTCGGATTTGAAAGTCACTGTCCTTTTCCCTTTATCTTTCGTTGAAGAAATCTATAATTTCATCCACTGGGCTTTATCGGGCTTTGTAACCCATGAGTCAACTCCAAATTTAACCATGATTGAAAATTGCCTAGCCTGCTGAGCATGGCAAATTATTTGTATTTTGCGCCATATTAACTCTGAGGCTTCCCTCCAGCTTAAGGTAAGTACAATTGTGTTTTTTCCCGGAACTATGAGTGCTAATTAGGTTCGTACGCGCGCTCTGGTACACATTAGCATCAATTTTCTTCCTGGAAACTCGCATAGCTGCCCTCAACGTTGTTCAAGCCATCTCGCTCTGTCCACCTAGGTGACGAGGTTCTTTTTTCGCTAGAATGACGAAGACGTTCCAATTTGGGGCAGCAGCTAGAATTCAGCTTTGATGGATACCTCAATTCCTTGAAGCAGCCCCGAACGCCTCTATTAAGACGAGCTGTGCTGGAGGTAAACCTTTTTTTATGCTTTGTATTGGTGTATGTGCTAGCACATGTTTGTTTTTTTTTGCTCATATGCTACAGGAATTTTATTTTTTTTATTTGTACCTGCAGTTTTCGGAACATGAAATTCAAGGCTTTCGAAACACGCGCGCTGTAATCTTTTAAGATAAGTTTTTCGGGCAGCCATAGCTGCCTGTCAACTACTTTCATTGAGATATCGACTATCGCGTGTGCCACAACTTGTAGCAGTCAGTTTTAATTAACTTTTGTCTTACGAAATTTAGCTTGACAATCCAACGTAGTTTTTTTGGCTTTTACACGCACCTTGCTGGGCATTTGCAATGCGATCCAGTTGCTGCATATTTTTTTTTGTTGACACAACTCAACCTTCTTGTATTAATTGCTTGGCACCGCCAGCAATAATCCTAGTCTCACCTCTGCGTGTAGAACGCCAGGCATATTGTATTTGACATGTTTGAGTGCCCTGTTATATAATTTAATTGTTATTAAAGCATATTGTTACTGCTACTACTAGTAGTATCTGTCATTCAACCTCGCTTTACCCGCTCGTTTGTTTGAGTTTAAGATCGTTAAGTGAGAAGCGACGAAAGGTAGGTTCAATTTGGATTCGACTGTGAGCTAGATCTGTATTTTTTTTGACGCCCACTTGGTTTTTAAAAATTATTTTATGCATTTTCCTAACCTTAAAACCCGCTGCCTAGTCCTTATTCAATAAGCTGCCGAAGGTTTGAGGTAGCCAGAGCTATGGTCGCCTTTAGCTTAAAGGCTTAAGGATGGCACAAAGTAAACTACCCATCAGTCTCCAGAGTAGGATAAAGTACCAAATATGGTAGTACTGCTCTTCTTACTAACTAATGTATTTAGCATCTGTTTAAGAATAAATTACTTCCTGCAAGCTGGGAAACACTCGCATGTTATACCGTTTGAAAAATCAGCAAAAGATAAAGCTTTACGCGAAAACTGCAGACCTATAAGCCTGCTAACCACCATATCTGAAGTATTTGAAAAAAACGTAGCATCACCTAAAATCATACAAAACTGGGTATTCCAACAACTGCAACAATCATTGAAATAAAAAAATTTCAAGAATTTACACAAGTGCACCAGTGCAGTATAATACTACATTTGGAAATACATATTCACACAAGAATACTTGGGAAACTACCCCAAAATATATATCTGACAACAAGCGGTAATAGTGATAGTCAATGACGTAGGGTATTATTACATTTCCAACAATAATGCCGCATAAATCAGCGGGGCACAGATGCGCTTACGAAATTAAGGTTATACATAAGCATGTATACGTACTATGTACACCATCTAGTTCTGCGGAGTATAGTTTTTACATATTGGCTTAGAGATATTTGTTTTCTTTGTTTCTAGATGAAGAGTTTGTTGTACATGTAGTGGCTCTTTAGTATAGCTTCGATAACTGTATTTGTATTTATTTTTATAGATTACAAATATAATTTAATGTAAGCACGTTCTTGATTGGTAGTAACCGAAAAATATCGATATTGCATTCAATATGATTCAATATATCTAAATATAAGTATACTATATAACTGTACTTCAACAGAGAGCAAATAGCTGAAGGTTAAGACAATCTTTAATTTGATATTGTAGTAAGTAAATAAGTAACTAAACACCATTTAGGCCTCTCCTGAATTGTATTTACAAGAAATATTATCGTTGCAGGTTTTTCCACCCAGAGTGACGCAAAACACCATCTAATTCAATCACCAAACCGATCCTCAACTGTAAAGGCGCTGTTTGCGACCCGTTACCAGAAATAACAACAGAGTGGCCTCGACAGGTGTCACAGGCAGCAGGCGCAGAGCTTCCCCGACTGTGAGAACTACAGTTAAACCCATTATTTGGCTGCATAACCAGCTGAAATCGTTAAAGCGAATTGTTAGTCCCAGCCTCACAGATTCGATTGTGCAGATAAGTTCGCTTTAAATAATTAAGCAGGCGCTAACGCGGCGGAAGTAACCCGAAGCGACACAGTAAATCCGCAACTGGAATTGGCAAAGCTGCAGCTGACAGCTCCAGCGATTCGATAAAAATTAGCGCTCTTAATTAATCTGGCCGCGCAAGCCTGCTAATTTCCACCGGCCAGGACACAGAAGAGAATGCTCTTTGAGAACAGGTAACATTATCCCAAGCAATGGTCGTGTGCAATATGGACATCCCCCGGCCCCCGCCTCCCCCCTTGTTCAGTCCGAATCCCCCCGGATCTAAGCTGGAGACCGGAAGCATCAGGAGCAAGAAAAGCAATGGGTCCCAAGGGTTTCGTCTGCTGGACAACCAAGACGAGACGGGAAGCGTCTACAGCATCTACAAGCAGAAGATCGATTCCATGTTCGAGTCGGACTCCAGCAGCACAAAGAACAGCGTCCAGGCCCGCATCGAGAAGATGTTCACCGACGTGGCTAAAGACGGAGGAATTCCCATCTCTGAAATAGGCTGCCACGTGTTTTCCGTGGACTACATGGGCTCTGTGCCTCTGCAGAATAAGGTTGCGAGTCTCGCTGGCCTCCAAGACCCTCTCAAGGAACTTTACTTTGCCTACAAGCGCAGCTCGGCTACGAAGAAGGCGCTCACCGGCAGGTTGGAGATATCGGCTGCTGGACTCAAAGTGCAATATCAAGGAGAAAAAGGTAGATGTTTGGTTGAAGCGCTTTTATCTTTATACTTCTTCTTCTTCTTTACCCTTACCCATACTGGTTCATTCTTGGCTATCGGCTTTTCTCATAGTCTTCCACTTTTCTTTGATTTTACCCTTGGGTACCGGTTTCTTTCTCCTATTAATTTGACATCGTCTATATATTTTATAATGGTATATCTCAGAAAATATTGTCCTTTCCATTACTTATTGGTTTGTCTATTTGTTCTCTGTTTGTGGCTGTCACCATTTCGAGGCCGTATGTAAGCACTGGCAGAATACATATATTATACATTTTTCTTCTTTGCCGTTCGGGGTAGTCCCAAGCTTCTTTTTAGTTTTTTAGGTTAATATTGCTTGCTTAACGTAAATAATTCTGTGGTTAAGATGGACGCGTTTATTTTCTGTTCTATTGCAGGAAAATCCATTTCTTCTTCCACAATGTTCTGTAGCGACTAATACCTCTTCTTCCTTAATTCCTATTCTAAGCTGAAGAAGGGGATAGTTTATTCTTCATATGATGTCATTTTTGACAGTGGCCTGTTTTGAGATATTTTACCCGAGACAGTGGAAAAAGTCTGATAAAACATCTCAGAAGCAGATATCCGATCAAAAGTTATTGAAAGTCAATCCATCCTACTGTCTAAGGTTTATCATCCATAATGTTCTACAATGGCCAAGACCTATTCTTTACTCAAACTTATACTTAGCTAAAGAAGGCGGAATTTTGTTCATAGCTGATCTAAATAGGTTGATAAAGTTCAATCCACTCCACTGTTAAAGGTTCTTCATCATAACTCTCTATAGCGACTAGCACCTCTTCTCGACTCAAACTAATTCTTAGCCGAAGTATTCGGTACTCTGTCGATACCCGATCTAAATAAGTTGATGAGAGTTAATGCATTTCAGTGTCTGTAATTTTTTATACACAACGTTCTACAGCTAGTTGAACTTTCTCTTCCCTCAAGTTTATCCGTATCTAAAAGAGGCGTTACTTTGTTGATAGCTCATAAAAATAAGTCGATGAAGTGATATGTTTTATCGAACTTTTTCCACTGTGTCGAGTGTTTATCACACAACGTTTGGAAGTTTCTTATCTACTCCCGTCCTCAGGTGAATGAACTCCTGGTTAGTCCAGAGAAGGACTAATTTTTTGTGCGTTTTAATACATACACTCGTGTAGACGACTAACAGGTAGTTCATTTACCTGGGGACGGGAGTAGATTAGAAACTCCTGAAACGTTGTATGATAAACACTCCAAACAGTGGAAAAAATCCGATAAAACATATCATAATAGACCACTGACAAAAAAAATACATCATTCAGAGAACAACAAGTCGATGAAGGTCAATCCATTCCTCTGTCTGAGGTGCCATTTGTAATGTTACACAGCGTCCAAGACTTCTTTTTCCCTCACTTTTATCTTCAGTTAAATAAGGCGATACCTTGTTGATAGTTGACGTAAATAAATTGATGGAGGTCATTGTCTGAGGTTCTTCATCCTTAACCCTGTACAGCGACTAAGACATTTTCTTGTGTCAGCTAATAGGTTGACGTAGGTCAATGCACACCAGTGTTTTAGGTTATTCACCCATAACGATATACTGCGATTTGAACCTCTTATTTTCTTACGTTTATTGTTATCTGAAGAAGGCGATGCTTTGTTTCTAGCTGATCTAAATAAGTTGATAAAAAACAATCCATTCCACTATTTATCTACAACGTACCTAGTGACTAGTACCTCTTTTTTCCTCAATATTAACCTTAGCTAAAGGAGCCGATTATTTGTTAATAGCTGACCTAAATAAGTTCGCGGAGGTCATTATATTCCGCTGTTTGACATTCTTCATCCATAACGTTCTACAGCGACTTGAACCTGTTTTTCTATCAGTTTTATCTTTAGTCGATAATTTGTTGATAGCTGATCTAAATAGAGTGATGAAGGTGAATCCATTTGCTGTCTCAGGTTCTTCATCGATAACTATCTATAGTGTGTAGGATTTCTTCTTTCCTCAATTTTATCTTTAGCTGAAAAAGGCGATACTTTGTTGAGAGTTGACCAAAAAAAAAAAAGACGTCAATACGTTTTACTGTCTGAGGTTCTCTATTTATATTATTCCACAATGTCGAAGACCTCTTTTTCTCTCACCTTTATCCTCAGTTAGATAAGGTGCTACCTTCTCGATAGATGACTTAAATAAATTGCTGGAAGTCAATCTATTTCACTGAGGTTTTACATCCTTAACGTTTCACAGCGACTTGCACCTTTTCTTTTCTCACGTTAGCCTTATCTGAAGAATGTGATGGTTTGTTTCTAGCTGATCGAAATAAGCTGATAAAGGTCAATCCATTTCACTGTCTGAGGATCTTTGTCTACGTACCTGGCGACTAGGACCTCTTTTGTCAATATTAATCTTTACTAAAGAAGACGATACTTTGTTGTAATCTAAATCAGTTCATGGAGGTCATTATATTCCACCGTTTGACATTCTTTATTCACAACGTTCTACAGCGACTTGGACCTCTTTTTCTATCATGCTTTACCTTATCCCTTATAATTTGTTGATAGCTGATCTAAATAAGGTGATAAAGGTAAATCCATTTCACTGTCTGTGGTTCTTCATCGATAACTATCTATAGTGACTAAGATTTCTTCTTCCCTCAATTTCATTTTTAGTTCAAGAAGGCGATACTTTGTTAATAGTTGATCTAAATAAAAAGGTGAATAAGTTTTACTGTCTGAGGTTTTTTATTTATAAAGCTCCACAGCGTCCAGCGTCTGAGGATCTTCATAACTTACCTCGTTTTTCTATAATATTAATCGTAAATAAAGGTGGCGATACTTTGTCGATAGGTAATCTAAATAAGTTCATGGATGTTATTATATGCCACCGTTTGACGTTCTTTATCCATAATGTTCTACAACGACTTGAACCTTTTTTTCTATCAGGCGTATCTTTAGCCGAAAAGGGCGATAATTGGTTGATAGCTGATCTAAATAAAGTGATTAAGGTAAATCCATTTTGTTGTCTGAGGTTCTTCATCGACAACTATATATTGTGACTAGGATTTCTTCTCTCCTCAATTTTATCTTTAGCTGAATGAGGCGATACTTTGTTGATAGTTAATCTAAATAAAAAGGTCAATACGCTTTAATGTCTGAGGTTTTCTATTTATAATGTTCCACAATGTCCACGACCTCTTCTTCTCTCACCTTTATCCTCAGTTAGATAAGGCGATACCTTCTTGATATATGACGTAAATAAATTGCAGGAAGTCAATTTATTTCACTGCCTGAGGTTCTACATCCTTAACGTTGTACAGCGACTTGCACCTCTTTTTTTCTCACGTTATCCTTATCTGAAGAAGGTGATGGCTTGTTTCCATCTGATCGAAATAAGCTGATAAAGGTCAATCCATTTCACTGTCTAAGGATCTTTGTCTACAACGTACCTAGTACTTCTTTTCTCAATATTAACCTTAACTAAAGAAGACGATACTTTGCTGATAGGTAATCGAAATATGTTCATGGAGGTCATTATATTCCGCCGCTTGACGTTCTTCATCCATAACGTTCTACAACGATTTGAATCTCTTTTTCTATCATGGTTATTCTTAGCCGAAAAGGGCGATAATTTGTCCATAGCTGATCTAAATAAGGTGATGAAGGTAAATCCATTTTACTGTCTGAGGCTCTTCATCGATAACTATCTATAGTGACTAGGATTTCTATTTTCCCCAATGTTATCTTTAGCTGAAGAAGGCGATACTTTGTAGATAGTTGATCTAAATCAAAAGTTCAATACGTTCTACTATCTGAGGTTCTCTATTTATAATATTCCACAATGTCTAGGACCTCTTCTTCCCTCGCCTTT
The DNA here is from genome assembly GCA_940337035.1 of Agriotes lineatus. Lineage (NCBI taxonomy): Eukaryota > Metazoa > Arthropoda > Insecta > Coleoptera > Elateridae > Agriotes > Agriotes lineatus. Next base: position 33,476,065 of record OW679203.1, read on the forward strand.
ATCATCAGTTAATTAGGGTGATAACCTCTTGATAGCTGACGTAAATAAATTGATAGAGGTCAATTTATTTCACTGTCTGAGGTTCTTCATCCTTAATACTGTACAGCTACTAAGAAATCTTCTTCTCTCAGAAACTAATAAGTTGATGCAGGTCAATGCAATGTTTCAGGTTATTTATCCATAACGTTATACTGTGACTTGGACCTCTTCTTTTCTCACGTTTATCCTTATCTGAAGAAGGTGGTGCTTTGTTTCTTGCTGATCGAAATAAGCTGATAAAAGTCAATCCATTTCACTGTCTGAGGATCCTTGTCTACAACGTACCTAGCGACTAGTCCTTGCTATTTACTCAATATTAACCATAGCTGAAAACGGCGATACTTTGTTGATAGGCAATCTATATAAGGTAATGGAGGTCACTACACATATTTCACCGTTTGGCGTTCTTCATCCATAACGTTCTACAGCGATTTGAACCTCTTTTTCTACCATGCTTATTCTTACCCGCAAAAAGGCGATAATTTGTTGGTAGCTGATCTAAATAAGGTGATGCAGGTAAATCCATTTCACTGTCTAAGGTTATTCATTAATAACTATCTATAGTGACTAGGATTTCTTGTTTCCTCGATTTTATCTTTAGCTGAAGAAGGCAATACTTTGTTGATAGTTGATTTTAATAGAAAAGTCAATACATTCTATTGTCTAAGGTTCTTCATTTGTAACGTTCCACGGCGCCTAGTACCTCTTCTTCCCTCAATTTTATTTTTAACTAAAAGACGCAATACTTTGTTGATAGCTGATCTATATGAATTAATGAAGGTCAATACATTAGATGTGTCTGAGGTTGTTCACTCATAGCGTTTTACAGCGACTTCTTCCATAAATCTTGTCCTTAGCTGAAGAAGACAGTTGACAGTTCATATAAAGAAGCTAATAGACGTCAGTTCAGTTCACCGTTTGTAGTTCTTCGTCTATAACGTCCTGCAAAGTCCAAAACAGCTTCTTTCCTCAATTCTAAGACTTAGTTGAAGAAGGTGATAACTTTTTGATAACTGCTGTAAATCAGTTGATAGAAATCATTCTATTTCACTGCATGAAGTTTTTCATCCACAATGTACACCTGCGACTAGGATCTGTTCTTCCCTCAGTTTTATACTTCATCGAATAAGACGATACTTCGTTAATAGGTGATCTAAATAGATTAATAAAGATCAATCCATTCCATTGTCTGAGGTGCTTCATCCATAACTTTCTATAGCAATTAGGACTTCTGTCTCACTCAATCCTATCTATAGTTGAAGCATCCGATACTTTGTTGGTAACTCATCTAAATAAATTGATTAAGGTCAATCTATTTCACTGTCTGAGGTTGTTCATCCATAGCGTTCGACAGCGGTTAGGATCTCTTCTTCTCTAATTTTATCCTTAGCCAAGGAAGATGATATAATGAAAGAAGAGTATGTCTTCTGAGATTGTTCCTGCCAGTTTTCTTTCGTCCATACCTTAACAACACTTCTGTAGGTCGTTTAGCTTATTCTTGATGATGTATTTGTTTATGTTTTAATTTCTGGCATGTGAGAAATCGAGATCTTGACGAGCATCCTTCAACATCTGCAAGAAAAAAATTGGCATAAGAATGTTTTTCTAATCTATTATGACAGTGGAACGTTGCTTCTCATTATCTTCTCCTGTTTTTGTCTTCTTCCTTTAGATAATTTGACTACTTAATAAATGGGCTAGCTCATTATTTCTCATAGTTATTTTCTCTCTTGTTATTTGTGTGTACTTGTAAAATGTTTTCCCATTTACGTTACGTTTTAGTAGAAGTATTTATTTATCCTAATATTTGAAAATTTTCTTGTATTACTTAAAACTTACAATACCATGAGACATCTAATACATTTCTGGCCAATTTCAGGCGATCTAGAGCAGTTGAACTCTTTTCCAACCATCGCCGTCTGGTCGGCGGTGAAGTTCGTTCTCCACGACGACGGCAAGACCTCGTACGCATTCCTGCCGCTGATCACCGACCCGGACAACATCGACAAGCAGACGCTTTTCCGCACCCTGGACGGCACCGAGAAGAAGTACATTACGACGGAGACCCACTCACCCCTCTTCGCGGTGGTGATGCGCAAGATGGGCGTGCAGAAGCAGCTGGAGTGCCATGGGTTCATTTGCCAGACCTCGGAGGACGCAATAGTAATCGCGGCCACGCTTTACAAGTCCCTCATGGCCCACATGAAGTCAAAGGACAAGCGACCTAAGAACCAGAACGGCATCTCCTGCATGTCGGTCACTTCCAGCGTCCTCAACGACAGCTGCAGCAACCTGGCGCCGGTGAGGCCGCCCAGGAAGAAGAGAAGCACGTCGTCTTCTGCTGGCAGCGAGAAGGACGTCATCGACGTAAGTAGTTTGCCATATTAGATGTTTTCCCCGTTGAGTCTAAGAGTGTTTAGCTTTTTAGTTCAGTTTGTGGCCATTACATTGGACGGTGTCTTGCATAATCGTGGGAGTAGTTTTATAAACTGATAGAGTATAACCTAGTTTTATCGTCGTCCTTAAGCGGCAATAACATATTTGCTTCATCAGTGAAACTATGAAAGAGAGCGATTAGAAAGCGTAGTAGAAGAACGTATATTAAAATTTAGCATTCAACAGTTGGGAATTATAATTAGCGAACAGAAGCAACGCTGCTCGCACTTATACCAAAACTCATTAAACAACTCTTTGATGGCGGACAAATATTTTTAATCGAGGGAGCGAGCGCTTCGGTTTCTTTGGTCACTCCCTTTTCCTTTACGGCAAAGTAAATAACAGCGTTCAACTTTGACCCACTTCTCAGGACTGCTTAAGCTTTACGTTCTCTGGGGAAAAGTTTTGAAAATCAAATCTATACGAAGTGTTTTAAATGACTGCATGAAGCTTTGGACAGACAGATAATTGCAAATTGGATCTCTATGAAATTTAGAAACTTTAGCTACTGTTTGAGGAGCTTATTATATTCAATTAGAAAAGATACTTTAATTAAACTACTTGAATCAGTCGCTAATAATTACAAACCTTATATATTATTCTTACTTACTGTAGGGTTCAGACACCCAGCCCTTGCTACCAAACAACAACTGTCCAAAGAAGAGCATCAAAACACGCAGGGCGCCGAAAGCTCCCGAGCCGAAGCCCGATCTGGACGCCATTTTGCTCTGCGAGGACCCCACGAAAGAAAACGACAAGGGCAAGGACCAATCCGAGGAAACCAAAGGCCCAATCTTAACAGAGAAATGGAACACCTTGATGAGTGCCCATCAGAAACAAATAACCGCCGAAATTAAGCAAGTCATCAGCGAGGGCTCGCACAGGGGGCTGCAGCATGTCCACAACTTTAAAACCAACGACGAAGCCTTTTTGACCAAACTCATCCCGGACATCTCTGGAGATATTTTGACCAAGGTTACAATTCCCCGATCTGGAAGCTTCCTAAATGCTGGAGGACTCACCAGGTATAAATCTAAAATTTCGCGGTGAGTCGAACTCTTTAACTCTGAACCAAACGTTGCTAATTTAGCTTTGTTATAGAATTAACGGCCAAGCTGCAGGAGGGTCCCCATTAGGTTTCAACGAGTTGTTCAACGAGTTCCGCTTGCAGGAGGGCTTGCACTCTGTGGATGAGATCCTGGGGGTAATTATAGACCCTGAAGGGATGTCCTTTAACGACCTCAAGCCAATATACAAAGAATTCCTGCTCAAGTTAGCCGTGACCTTGACGAAGGACGAGCTTTACCAGCGGTCTAAGGCGATCATGCGCAGGCAGAAGAAGAAGCTGATTCGAAGGAACAGTAGCCTCCAGCAAAAGAAGAGGAATATAATCGTCAATCAGAGGTTTAAGAGCTTGAAGCACATATTCCGAAAAACGTTGAAGGTGAAGCTGAGCAAACGGTTGGCCAAGACCCACAGGCCGAATATTATCGAAGGCCCGCCGAGTACGAATCATAAGCTACCCGAGAGCAGCATTTCGACGTCGTCGTATGACACGAGGCAATTTAGGCCTAAACCCCCGAATAGTCAAGTTGCTAGAAAACAGAGCTATAGGAAAAGGTCTGGAGATGGAAAGTCACATGTAAACAGAAGGGACAGGACAAGTACGTCTGAGGAGAGCGATTTCTTTTCGTTGAGAAGAGGCAAAAATAAAAGACATCTTCAGCTAAATGGTAATCAAAACCGAAACTCTTCCAGCGGATACGTTTCCTGCTCCGAATGCAGCTACGACAGCGACACCTGCACCTGTGTCTCTGCCGATAAATGCTACTGTTCCCTGGGACAGAAGAATTTAACCAGAAAACATAAAGGCAAGTGCAAGAATACCCTGCGTTCCTGCAGACACTCTTGTAAAATGGAGGATAAATGCTACTGCACTTGGCAAAATACCCACGACTCCCTGTCTTGGTGTGGATGCGACACCGACAGCTGCACGGACAGCAACAAATGCTACTGTCAGAAGGGGGAAAGTGTGACAATTATCCAGCAGCTCAAGCAACGTGGTTTCGTCCCATCTTCGGAGTCTGTGACTTCCTCGCCCAGCCACAGAAAGTTGTGCAAGAACAATTCCAATACCAGGAGCTCGAGAAGCTTGGAGTACATGCACAACCCAGCTGAAGAGTATTACGAGAAGCTGCGTGCTAAGCAAATGGAGGTGCTTGCCAAGCGGAATTCCTACGCCGGCAGGGCGAGCCGGAGCTTCAGCACCGACAACCTCGCGGTTGACTACGAGCTGTTTACTATTTCGAACAGGAACATACAGAACATCCAAGGCAGGGCGGTTTATGGTAAATCTATGAGCGAATGTGGACACCCACCCATGTGCAAACAAGCTTCTGTCAGGTCTTTCAACAGCTCCACGCGATATAGCGGGCGGCAGGAAGGTAAGTCGTACTTTATTTTATTGTTTTACTTGTTCAGTCCTTGGGTAAGATTTCATTAGCGTAAGTATTTGGCCAGATATAGATAAACCAACTGATAATAGTCGTATCTGTAAGCCATTAAATATACATGACCGCTGCAGTAACATATCATCCAAATGCGATATACGCTATGATAGGTGTCTTCTGATCGTCTACTGCTGCAATTAAAAGATCCAGTCCAGCGGTACCAAAAATAATTTTTTTTTATACTTTTATCCTCCTTGATTTCTCACAATATCATTTTCAGATCAATCGATACTTGTATTGAACCTACATATTCTATACAATTAACATTTTGCAAACTGTCGCTCTCTTCTTTCTTTTCAACATTTTCTTCAATCACCTCCATTCTTTCAGATTCCATTTTCTCGACTGTACTTTAAATTGCTTAAATAAACTTAACTCATTCAACCCACTTGTTATCATCTGCCCTTCTCACATGTCAATACCATAGTAGATTGGCTTCTTATATGGAAGAGATAATGTTTCTACGTACCTCTTCATTAGGTACCCCATCATTGGCTTAAAGAAGTACAGTATTTGCTACAGAAATTCCAATTGCCACCATTGAATATTACTTAAAATCGATAATAAAGGTTGTGGATTATGGAAGATAGCAATATAGTCATCACAGTCTAGACCGTAGTGCATGGTGACTCCTACATTCGTCATCAAGTGCTCCTGTTTTTTTAAAAAACATACATCTTAACGGAAAAATTCCGGTAAACAAAAAAAAAGCTTGTCATCATCAACTTGAATCGGGAATAGAATCTTAAAGGGAGTGTCAATGTAGACATTATAAGAGATGTAACACAAAGCTGCATGTTATCACCATTGCTCTTTAATTTGTACCAACAGCCAATATTTAGGGAAGCGCTAGAGGGAGTTGACCACGACATTAAGGTCAACGGAAAAGTATTCAACAACATTCCATACTCACGTGACACGTTTGAGGATATACAAGAATTTATCGCCAGACCACGAGAGCCCAGAGCACAGCTTTGACCTTAACACCAAAAAGACCAAATGCATGGTCATCAATAAAACTTCTGCACCGCCTGGCCTCATGACGAACTACCAACTAATCGAAAGGGCGACTAATTAAACATATTTTGGTTCTACTCTAAACGACAGCATAGATCATTGTGAAGAAACTTAGTGTCTTATCGAGAAATACAGAATTATCTTCACGAAAATGCGCCCACTTATAAGCTGTAGAAATATCAGTCTGGATTTAAAAACGGATTCTTGTATGTTTTCTCCACTCTAGTATACGGCAAGGCGTCGTAGTTTGTACTACGTCTGTAACGCGGCGTTTTACCTAGCCCTATGCTCTACTGTACTGTTACTTTATATTGCCCTGGGCCCCTAGTTTATTCAGTCGAAGAGTTATAAGACTCTATTTATATCGCCAGTGGGGATAAGGGTAAGCTAATACTGCCTTGGGGCATCTCGTTATCACCTGAAATGTTGAGCTTACACCTACAAACACTACCAGCATGAAAATCCAACAGTTTACATAAAAAACATAATCTGCAGGAAAAACACATATAGGTACAAGAAAATACATATAAAAAAATAAACAAAACAAAGGCTGTACGTTACAGGTATGCAAAACAACTTAAATAGACCGCTATAGTTCAATTATCAATGCAAAGGTAAATGTCACGGACGCGAAATGGAATTGAACACCACGAACCTGTCTACTATTAAATTGCGCTTGCAAGTCGCGCGACCTGGCCCGTTCAATTTAAACAACGTTCTGAGTAAGCGGATGACGCAATAGCTTCGCGTCGGCTGCTTATAGGTAAACCCCCGTTGTCTTTGCTACGCAACCATGCACTGAAGCAATTGCCAAGGATGTTGCAATCGCCTCTTATTTCGTAGCGTGATTTCTAATAAAAACGAATCTGCTTTTGGTTACCCCAAGTGTTCTCGTGGCAGGGCACGAACGGCGTTTCTATGGCGTCAGATTACAGCTTCATTTTGTGGGAAGATTCAGCAACCCTTTGGCGATGCCGTCCAAGTGGTTGGACGTTGCCGCAGTCGTATCTCAGCATTCAGAAACCTTCTTGTGCCGGCGGCGATTGCTGCAGGCCAAACCTTCACAATTTGGGCAATGCAAGAATCGCCTATTATTTTGCGACCCTGGCTCGGATGCCGCTACGCACTTCTTAAGCGCTTGGGTGCGAATCAATTTCCTCTGGTTCACGGCATCGTCGCAGTTTTTCATAACTGCAACGTTGTGATCTCTCTATCACTCGGCGTCTCAAATTAGCTGTTGTTGCGCATGCACTCACTTTCGCACTCGCGTGGCAGCTTAACACAGTTCAACTACTTATACGACGTGCTAACTTAACATGTTAGGACCTAAAGGATACCGTTCGGTTTTTTGCTAGCAATGTATATAATAAAAAGGTATAACATATATGAATACAGGTGGCATGAATTGCCCCGTTTCACGTCTGAGTATAAGGAGAAGAGAGCTCAAGCCTTCCAGATGTGGACTTACCGTCGTGATGATTCCGTGGATGGATCATATCACCTACGAGGAGCTTGTTCAAAGAATGTGTTGCTAACGGGAGCTGCCTAAGCGGAGGAAGTTTGAATGCTTAGACCACTTCACGAAAAACGTGCACAGATACTGTCTCCTACAGCTTTTCACCCAAGGAATAGTGGGGAGACGAATGCTAATAGCCGACATCGGGAATAGATAAGTTGGCAAAGGAGAAATCTTTATTTCTAAAATGTTTTGGTCATACAGTTGAAGTCCCAACACACTGAAATATTAAGAACCAATTTCAAATCGCAGCAAACAAACGTTAATGCTATATAACAAGCTACAATGAAGGCGGCGGCCGATTGTTATAAATTATAGAAGGGTGTTCAAATCACCAGGGAGCGCCTAAGGGTTTTTAAATAGAACTGATCAGCTCATTACTTTATGGTAACCTTTAAACATATTAAAATTTGGCTATCCGAATTCGCTATGGCCTGAAACCGGGTCAGTAAAGTTTGCTATCTAACTTTTTGGCATTAGCCAAGAAGCAGTAATAGATACAACAATTAGAGAGTAGACAACAGATAAAAGTTTAAATGCTACAAACTAATTGCAGGAACTTTAGAGAATAAGTCTTATAAGAGTGGTCGATTGCAAAAAATGCCTAATGCCTAAGAACATTAGCTTAGCACAAAAATGTAGTAAACAAATCTGTCAGTAATTAGATTAGATTAGATTAGTAAATTACAAGCTCACGGTGACCCCGTAAAGCCAAGCTCCAAAAAACGCCACGATGGGTCCCGGCAGGACTGCAGCATTCAGCTACAAACATTCTTAATTTTAGAGTGAGGGCGTCAGCAATGGTTTAAAAAATTTGGCCACAAAATCAGCAGCTCTATTTTGATGGCTCGGGGGGAGGGGGGTCGGCTCTCAAATAAAGCAAAATCCGGCTAAACAAAACTTGATATGCTATAAAGAAAAGTAAATCTGTACAAGCACAAAGGAGAGACGAGTTCCATAATATGCGTTAAATTGCGCAATTTAAGCACTAGCACAATCCCTAAACTAACAATAAAATTCTACGTTGGTTTGGTATGCAAGATGATAGTCGAGGAAGCGCGAGATGAGAGCCAAAAGGATGCGCTTAGAATAAAACGTGCCTGGACACCTGCAAACATGAGAAGGAAAAAGGGGGTCCGAAGACGGATCGATAAATTGCTTAAAAAGATTGAATTTCACGACCAAATACGAATTCAAAGACCTTAAAATGAAACAACTAGAGTCTCATGGACGGCGTAAGCCAGAATAGCCCACACTGAACGGCAAAGGTAAGAAGGAATTCAAGCGTAGGTTTTAGGCACGTAGAAATGCTATTAGAATTTGTTCATTTCCGTATTAAAGTATTATTTCAGCTTTGATCATTATTAGACGATTTATTATACTTCACTTCAAAGCTGTGCATGTGCTGCAGCAAGTTATACTTAGTAACTCTTCAGAGGTGTTCATATATAAAAATTTGTAGTTCTGCTGAAGGCAAGATATACGAACGTAAATGGAATATGCTGATACAGAGCAAATGCACTTTACTGTTGCTTTTATAGTTTACTCTTTTTTATTTACTCCAATCCCGCTTCTCGTGACTTAAGTTTGCAATTTATAACATTTTCTACTTGTGTGCGTTTTGCAGCAACCTTCATTTTGAACAGATCCTTCTTTTAATCTCTAGATATATTTTAAAAGCAGCTATTGCTGTGTTGTAATTGGAGAAAACAAGAATCCTCTTTATTCAAGGCAAATATTGACTGTCTGATAAGGTTGCTAAGATTCTATGTTTTACTTTGATCCAATACGTTAGATTTCAAAATCGATAACTCTTTGGCAACCTGATGGAAAATTATTTTCTTATTTCTTTAGTACTCAAAGTCGGCAGAATAAATGCTGGGTCACTTCACAATTTTACAAAACGACTGAACCGATGAAAGCTATATAAAGTCTAATACAGCAGATCGAGTTGAGCCGTTGAAATATTCACGCCTCATTAGCCGCGAGTCGGTTTCGAGCAGAGTATAAAATACGCCACTCCACATGTATCGAACCTCGTTATCCTAATCAACCCATGCATATCACAAGTCGCCCCATTCGTGCAAACGGCCACAAAAATAACACCACTCGTGGCCTATTCCCTGCGGATACTCCATATTGATTTTACATAATCTCCTCTTAACGTCCTCAAGTGGAGCAGAAAATATGAGAGGGTCGTCGGAGGAAGCACTGACGAAGCTCAGATTTGGGAGTTGGTTAAGTATTCAAAATAACCGAGCAAGTGATTTTGCTGAGACGCAAGCGTAAATTCGCTGGGAAGAAAATGTGTTAATGAGATGTTATGAATCACTGAAAATAAAAAAAAATAATTTAAGCAATTTAAATTTAAATTAATAGGTAACCGTTATTTGTTAACTTAGTCCAGAACTTTTTTATCTTTTCGTTGAGAGATGAATTTCTATAAAATCTTTCGCCATGCTTCCCTCCACTCCTTTCTATTTTTTTGCGAGACGAGGTATCGCTGTCCACATTACTCCACTGACCTGGAGATGCGTTTCTGAACAAGAGTTTTTTTTACCTCCGTGTTGGAAAGCACAGTTTGATGTTTGATGTTGTCAAGTTTAAAAGCCATAGTAACTGTAGTCTTAATGAAGGTAGCTTTAATTCAATATCATTCTAGGACGAACCCTTCGCTCGACCTCAGTATCAGCTGGAGCCTGCACGGAGGCGCTGTCGGTAAAGAAGTCAGCGGAAATTGCAGCCCTCTTCGCGGACATCAAGCTGAGCCAGACTACCGACATAACCCACATCATCCCGCCGGATTACGAGCGAGACCTCAGGTCGATGTACAAGAATTCGTCCAAAAACTACGCCAAGGTGGAGACCAATCACCTCAAGGTCGACCAGGCAGGGGACAGAAGATCAATCGCGGCAGCCAATAACCGCTTCATCAAAAACTCATTATATTCCTCGAAGAACATGAACAGAGGGAACATGTACAGCGCCAGGAACGGTCTGTACACCATTCAGAGTCAGTCGGACGACTCCAGGCGGTCTAGCGTCTGCGAACCGGGGCGACAAAGGGACAGCAGGGAGTATTTCACCCTCGAGCCGCAGTTCGAGCCCTCGGAGGAAAAGACCGTCAGCTCCAACATCGAGGACTCCTTAGGTTATTTGCCATAATTTGACATGACTAGTTTAGGGTATAGTAAGTACAAGTAGCTGTTAAGTAGCGCTAGAATTTCTTATCCTTTGAATAAAGGGTAACGAAGTTAACCCGTCCCTTGGTCGATGCGAAATGCGACCTTGAAAGATCGGTGAATCACTTAAGATTTCAACTGAAGCTTTGGAAGTTAAAACCTTTGAGACGTTGACCAAAATTTCAGTTATCTAACGTTGCATTTGGATAGTAACAAGGTTGCATTTCTAATCTTCAACAGACACAGCCCTGCGAAAAAAATATTGGCGAATTAATACAATTTTCATATAGACGAAAAGTAATTTTTGATAGTTTTAAGAATCAGCAATATTTCCTCATTATGTATTCATTCCACCGTCCTTCATATCTTCTTATAATTTTTGTTGACGATGCTTTGATGACCATCTTGCTCTTCGCTCAGTTCTCTTTTGGGTGATAATCCAAGTGAGCAAAAGGAAAATTAATGTTGAAGGTCATAGCACTTTCAAGAAGAATGATTTCATATTGTCAAATTTGCTACTTACTTCCTTTTGAGCATCGTTTTGTGCATTGTTGATCTTCACATTATCAAAAACGCTCTTCAACTTTCATCCATAATTTTCACATCACATTGTTTGACGAGACAGGTAGCAAAACATTGATTTGTAGGTTCAGCCAAGCAAACAACAACCATGTTATCAGTGTTCTGTTCTTATTCAAGGAAACTTAATGTGTCTTCGTGACATACCAAGTAATACTCCAGAAACTTACAAATTACCACAGGGTATCCATGCTCACTATATTTGATTTTAATCCAGAACATGCTGCTGATATTGAAGAATGTCTGTGGCTATTGTGAAGCAAGGCGGTTTTCACACTTCTTACTAAACGCTAATAGCTGGATTGTATGCTATCTCTCCTGAAAGTTAAATTAAACCACGAACATCCGTAAAGTACAAGAGAGCAGCTTGTTTTTCTATATCTTATATCAGTCGATTAGTCAACAAGCTTTCTTCTTTATATTTATCGATTACATAGCTCTGGTCTTTGTTTCTCAAGCAAGATTAATTCTTCATCTTTATTGGAGGAGCGTGAAGAATTGATTTTCAATGAAACACGCTCCACTAGTAGAGAAACCTTTGGTCCACGAAGAAGTAATCGTGGTGGTGATTCTTCGGGTTACGCCAAACCATAGGTATTCTAGTGGCATGGATGGAGCTTATCCTCACACCTTTCATTTTCTGAGTAATATGCAATATGTAGAGCCCATGTGCTCCTAGTGGTAGTGGTATCGAAACATATGGTTGACACAACTTTCTATGGCGGAGCTAAGGTTGTTATCAATTTATTACCTGTGAAAACCTTGCGGTAACTCATCTCCACGGTTGCTACAGGCTCACTTCACTGAGTGTTTTGAAAGTGTGAAAGGGCCACTCGCTCCGGCTAGGTCAGAACTGTTTAAAATCGATCCCAATCCGTCTATCTCACTTCTATTGGTCAAGTGGTAGAGGTTAATAATGCCTCTCAAAGACCTTTTGTGGATCAATTAAATACGACAGCTAGTGATAGTCACAGTGCTTGATGTAAAAAGGCAGCTAAAGTTACCTTTCGTCAAAACTTCGCCGGGCTGTGAAATTTCATATTACCATATCTAGAGGGTATTGGATAAGCAGACATCGCTCGTGATTTTCCAAGATTTTTCAAAATTATATATATAAAATTCAAAAATCGTACATAAACCGGGTATATTAACATCCAATGGGTCAGTACATCATTTCTGCTAACACATGCCAGTGAAGGGATGATATGTCCTGTGCCAGACCTCTTCAAAATAACCACGTGTAGATAACTTGGATCATAAACTTACCCTTTTAGAAATTCCAGTTTACTAGACACGTACCTGCCATTAACACGCAAAGAGTACGTCAAATTATGAAATTAGGTTTTGGGTGGTGTCAGGCGGTTGCTGGTTACTCACGGGGTAGCACGTAAGAACTTGTAAATATAGCGTAGGAGGCTGATAGTTACTACACTGTAATTAGGCGTTAGTTAAGCAAAGCAATGCTCAATAAAATTAATTTGTTAAGACGTAGACAGCAAATAGCTAAAGCGAGCGAATATAATTTAAACTTCTCACGTGTATTGCTTGTAGTACACTCTAGGGATCGATTTTGGCATGCGAAAGGAAATTGTAAAGGAAATCTCTCATGCTAAGCGTGTTGCTCGTTTGAGAACGGTAAGTACTCTAAAGTACCATACTTATTTTCCTATTATTATATTGTAGTTCGTAAGATACTGATAATGGAAGTACTTACTAGTATACGGAACCTTACCTTTTGTAAAGTTTTAGGCGTGACATAGCTTAAGGCTTAAGTAGTTGTTCAGTACGAAGTGCAATACGTCGAGTGCAATATTTTAACTCCAAATGTATATTACCTTTATTTCTGTTAAAAAGGATCTGTGTTATGAGGCTTAAGCTGTACACTAATTAGAAAGTGCAATGTAACTATCGGGTGATTTGTGCAATGCGCTAGTTTTAGATATTTATGTATGTATTTTATTTCCGTTGATAACTCAGTGCAATAAATATTTTATTTTCCTCCTGACGTTTACTTTAACATTTGGCTGCATTTATGTTACAACAGTTTTGGGTAGAATGTACAACCGGAACGAAGAAGGGTCGTTGTAATAATGTATAATAAAATTACCTAATCGCCATAAGCAGCAGAAAACTAATAGTTACGGGCCCTGGGTCAACTTGGAGAAAGTGCACGACAGTCGAAATGCAAAGTAAGATAGGCTACAAGGTGATAAGAAATACCTAAAAAACACAACAACAGCTATCTACAATTCCAACAATACATTTCTTTACAACAAAGTTCTTAATACACCAAAAGACATGATTTTCTATAAGTATTTGATAGAAAGAAATTACATACGCGAGCAAGCGTGTATAGAAAAATACAATAAAAAAGGTTTGATTAAATAAAAGCGTGCAGAACCGATTAAGTGAAGTAACAACATTTATAATGTACAACTTAATCCCCGTATCGCGCCGTACTACGAGGTTTCTCCAAATATGCAAGATGGTAGTTTACCAGCCACAAAGTTACAATTAAGTTAAGTCAGTAAATAATTGATGGTCTTTTAATGCTTACAAAATTTTTTATCAAATAGATTATTGTCATAATCTCGATTGAATAGGCCATGCATTTCACTCGTAACGAAAAACGTGCAATGCGATTCAAGGTGCACGCAGGGTTGGAACAATTGAAAAGCCTGATATTAGTAGCTGCTACACGAATTGCAAACTCCCGAAAGGCCGTTCAGGACGAATTGCGGTTGTGGAATCTCTTGCTTTGAACAGCGTTAGATCTGCAAATAGGTGGACAGAACAGCAGCATAGAGCAGCTTTATACATCCACTTATTTTCCATACGCAGCACGGTGCATCTCAAAGGTGGAACGCACACTGAAAGAAGAATTTGTGAAAGTAAAAAGGTAAAGGTCTTAAATTGGGGGCGGACAACGAAAGTAGTGTCATTTCCTGATTTAACCAGATGGGTGCAGCAATTCACCAAACCGGTAAGACTAAATTTGTTCCATAATGTCGAAAATTTTTTTGTGAAACCATCCAGTCTTAATGTGTTACCAAATCCTGACTGAGCAAATACGATGTACAGCTTCGAAAGCAAAAGCAAAAATCCTCCAAATTTCCGAAAGCTTTCGAAATAAATCTCAACTACTCATTTAAAGTCACTAGAAACTATTTAAGCAACCTGAAATGTACAACAACGATCGAAGTCGGACAGCAATGATGGGCGGAAATTCTACATAACAGTTTCCGACTGTTTCAACTCAAACCGATGCATATTTTACTCAGTTATAATGTAACTTAAAACCTATATTGAATGAAGCGCTTAACTAATAGCAATGAGATTGCTATGATGAATAACTGTAGGCAATAAAAAATCTAAGAAATATAAACCTGCATTTAGCATCGATTATACGAAAAATCGATTACATTTAGTACGCAAGGACAAAAATAAAACCAGAAGCCAAGATTCTAATTTAATTAATTTAAAATCGGAAAGCAAGGAAAACTGAAGACGAAGTATCAAAGCTCTTGTTCATGTTATTAACTTGACTAATAAGAAAAGCGATAATTTTAATGAAACGAACATCTAAAATCTGGCAACGAGGTTTCCCTAATTAATTTCAGATTTTGCCTTTGTACCGGATTATAGCTCGTATCGCGTTTAAAACTATTCATTTCAAACGCGTACTGTGCTAACTTTTCGGCCCTTTGTATAGAAACCAGCGGAAGCCTTCAGTTTCAATTCTCTTCACAACAAATGCAGGCACAAGGTCGGTTTAAATTCATTACTTAATAAAGCTAGGTCAAGGCACAGCAATGCGTCGCAAGGACGCTTTTATGAGGGATCAGAACCGCAAAGCGTTGCCTGTGGTTTAGATTTACTCGTTGAACCGAATTACAGCTAACTTTGTCGCTTTCTCCATTAAGCTGAATCTGCTCTGGATACTTGATTTGTAATATTCCCTACTATTTCTGTTATCCGCCTCTAACAAATTCTGTGAATCCACCGCAAATTTAATTAAGTGACTGAATTTCAGTAGAATTAGCAAAGCTTCGAATAATCTTTTTCGCGTCTTTATACAGAGCTTATTCCAAATGCGACTAGATGCAAATCTTAAAAGGCCTAATAAACACCGCAGGAGGATCTAGAAGCAACGGTAACAGACATTACACACTCAATAACTGAAGCAGTCATCTCTTCAGTTACAACCACAACTAAACGCCCATGCTATAACCACAATCATCCCCCAAACAATATAATCAATCTAATTAAAGAGAAGAGCCAAGCAAGAAGGTAGTAGTAACGAACACGAAACCCTGTAATCAAACAACTGCTAAACAACCTTACACACCGAATCAAAAGGAGCTGGACGAGTACAAAATTGAGTCATACAAAAAAATACATCTCCGATATCGGCCCGGGGTGACCCAGGGATGTGGAAAACCACCAAACGAATTCTAAATCAACATGACGAACTACCTACTCTTACCTCTGGAGCAGAAACATTTACCACAGATGCTGTAAAATCCGAAGCGTTTGCCTCTCATCTCGAAAATGTATTCACACCATCCAACATCTGGAACTCAGCGCAGGCACTTAATGTGATTAACCACGTCGAGAGAAATCTTCCCACTCCTGAAAACATCGAACCAACATCACCCAGAGAAATAGCCCAAGTCATAGAAGATTTACCTACAAGGAAAAACACCCGCATGTGATCTTATACCCAACACAGTACTTAAGAAATTAACCAAGAAATGCCTTGCATACCTAGCAACTCCACGAAATGGAAGCAAGCGCACATACTCATGTTCGCCAAGCCGGTCAGAAACAAAACGACATCAACAGTTACAGACCTATAAGTCTTCTAACCACCCTGTCGAAGGTTATCGAACGAATCATCTACACCAGACTACTGAAAGACATCGAAACACTTCTTACCCTGCCACCCTCCCAATTTGGCTTTAGAAGAGGACACTCTACATGCTACCAACTTCAACGGGTCAGTGAAATCATCGCAACTGGATTTGAAAACAAAAATTACACTACAATAATCCTGCTCGATGTAGCACAGGCCTTCGACAGGGTCTGGATAGAAAGCCTGAGAAAAAGATTCTGGACCTGAACATACCAGTTACCTGCAACCAATCATCTTCTCCTTCCTTGAGTATAGAACATTCGCAGTCAAAGTAAACTCGTATATAATCACAAAAACAAAGAAATCCGCGCAAGTGTTCTCAAGGAAGTATTCGGGGGCCACTCCTCTTTAACATCTATACCTCGGATATACCAACAGTAACAGCATCCTTAGCCATATTCTCCGACGATACGGCCATAATCACACAGAGCCCTAAACTTGGCTAAAGCAGTCTACGAATTACAAAATGCCATTAACAATATTATTAAATGGTACACAACAACTGGAACTTCCTAATCGACCCTGCAAAATGCCAAGCTAAGATATTCGCACTGAAGCGTATTGACAACCCACCTAACATCGAAATATCTTACCATGGAACCCAAAGGACAGTGCTATCAAATACCTTGGAGTTCATTTCGACACTCGTCTAAACTGGAGCTACCACATAAACCAAAAGCTCTCGCAAGGCAACAATAGACTAAGACAACTTTACCCTCTGATCAATCGGAAGTCCTCACTCAAACCTGAATGTGTTATGCTGTTATACAAGACCCTACTACGACCATTAATACTTTATGCTAGCGCGGTCTGGCTCAACACATCTAAAACCAGTATGCTGAAATTGCAGCGATTTCAAAACAGGATTCTTCGAACTGCTGTAAACGCCCCTTGGAACATCCGTAACGATCAACCCCATTTTGAATTGGGTGTATCGACAATCCAAGACTTCATGTTAACAAGTGCTAAACATTTATTCATGGTGTAGTGTTTTCAACCTCTGTCATAAAAACATACATACCCGATTAAAACGAAAAACGCCGCAAGATCTCATAGCTCTTGAAGACGATAGTAACTAAGCTAATACTTAACAATAATTTTAAAAAAAATATTATAAATTCAATTGATTCGTCTAAGACGTTAGTATAGTCTTGTCATTTACTAGCTAGATCCTCAATGTCATGTATAACACCTGTATGTTGATCTGACAATACACGATATTGAAAAAAAACAAAAAAACAGAGCTTACATAAGTAGCGAGCTGCTTCGTGCGTTTAACATCTAATCCATTAGCTGAGTTAGTAATTCAGAATCTATTGGAATTTGTTGAGAGAAGTACGAATTTATATAATAGTAATTTAAGAAACTACTCATGGAATATTTTAATCAAAGTGCAGTCCGACAAAGTAAACACTGCTGTATTGGCCAAAACACATTTTACACTAATTATAATAGAATTGCAGAAAATTATAGAAGATGCATAAAACGTCCCGTTACTTTTCCAACAAATAAATCGCAAATGCCCCCACTTGCAAATTTTACCAAGCTTCAAACAGGCCTGGAAATGCGCATAATACCTCATTAATAAATACAACACTAAAAAGCGCAACCTAAAATTATTGTCTGCAGAGAACAGATTGAATTATTAGCTAAAATTTTCATCATTTGAAAGTTAAATGTTTATTTAGAGATTAACGACAACAAAGATAAATTACGTAACACGAGCAAAATGCACAAGTTAGGGGATCGGCTTCGAAACAATTTTTCGTAGCTGAGCATGGGATCCCATCTCGGCCAGTCAAGAAGAATTCGCTGGTAGAAGTGCGAGAGAGAAGGTTGCTAAGTCATGGCGGTGTGTGCAGGATAGAGATGGTGATCGACGCGAAGGAATGCAGGATCCCATTATAAATCCTGGAAAATCGTCTCCATTTGTCCATTAGTTTCTTTTTTGTATCCGAATTAACAGTTATAGTGCCACCACAGTGGTGGTGGTATATACCCACCATTTCTAAAACCAAGCTTGATATAAAATTACTAAGGCTGTGTGATATTGTAAAATCGTGAATCGGGTTAACCCATCACGGCTTTTGCATATCCAGTCTAAGCTCCAAATTGGTTGGTACCTGTCAGAATCTACACACGTGAAATATTTAATTATGAGACACTCCCAGCTCACATGATGATCAGTTATCGCTGCTGGCCCGGCCAACTGCGGAAAAGAGAGGAAAAACCATGACGCGATCTCATACGAGGGGATATTTAAACTAGCCTAATAGTGTCAAGGTATTCAAACTACGAGTTGTCCAACAAATAATAAAAGAGCTACGTTTGGCATTAGAATGTGAGATTGTATAGGAAATGTAAATGTTCTCCGAAAGATAAATCTTCAGAATATTATTGAAAGAAGTACAACATTTAAATGGAAACGATTCAAGGACGAGCAAAGGTCATACGCATAATAAAATAAAACCCAGGGCACACAAAAGAAGCATAAGGTAACCCACAACATGTTATGGTGACAATATTAAGAAGATTGCAAAACATTACAATAGAACACCGCAAAATAGTGCTTAACGACGTGGTTGAATGGAGACTGGATCATCATTATAATGAAAATGATAGCTGGTGGACCTACTACTTTTATCTATCTCGGATCAAAACATTACATAGATCATTTTCTACGATAGAGATTTTGAAAATATTTTCTCGATATTTGGTTACCAGGATAATACATTTAAAACCCAGAAGAGACAAACAGAGCAGGTAAAAACTCCCAACACGTTGCAGTGACGATCTTAATATAATTGCGAAGCATTGGATTGGAGCTTCTCAAAGCAAAGTATAATGCGTTGGCTTAATGGAGGCTGGGAAATCAGTATAATGACAATATCTGTTGGACCTGTTGTTACGGTTATTTTGTTACTCCCTGTAGTTCTGCATTGCTAGATTTACGCCTTCGTTAATTTGCGATTTCTGTGGGGCTTGTTATCGTTATCGTTCAGGCATGATTTTGGCCTTGCTCGACAGCGTGAGGTCGGAGCGCTCTCGAGGCCGCATTCTTTTGGCTGAGCGCGTCCCTTTTGGTTTGGCGGAACGCGGCGAAGATGTTTTATGCTGGCTTTGGTGATCCGCTTTGTCTTGCCGCTACATTTTGTTAGTTATGGGAGCTTTGGGGCCTCGCTGCAAAGCGAAGCATGTGAGATTTTATTCTACGCCATGCCGCATCTAGCCTTCGATGCTCGTTTGCCCAGTTCACCCGGGGTAAGTTCCGTTTTATTTTGTTGGTCGTTTACCAAAGGGTTGCATGCATTTATTCTGGATTTCGTTTTCCTTAGCAAGCCGTCTTGGGCACAATTCTAACAAGCCGTCTTGGGCGGAATTCGAACAAGCCGTCTTGGGCGGAATTCGAACAAGCAGCCGTGGGCGAAAATTCGAGTAATCTGTCTGGGCAATTCAGTCTTGGTTAAATCAGTCTACATAAGCAGTTTTGGGCAATTCAGTTCGAGTGTGCAGTTTTTCTGAATTTCAAGGAGGCAGCTGTCGCCGCCGCTATCTTCGATGTGCGACCTTGGCTTGCTGCGTGTTCTCAGGGAGATCTTCAGCACGCCTGGACTCTTGATAAGCATGCTGAAAGTGCTCGACGGAAGCCGCTAACAGGTTGTACTTTAGACTGTATTTAGATAATTACTTTATGACATGTCCGTTCGCGAGTGTGCGCTGCCGCTTCTCGGCTTGCGGCAATTTAAGTTTTGATTTTCCATAACGTCCGCTCAACCATTATTTTTGTTGTTACGCAGATATTGGTAAATTGTGACGCATTCATATTAAGAGTTATGCTTTGTCGATTGTATTGTGATATT
Organism: Agriotes lineatus; assembly: GCA_940337035.1. Lineage (NCBI taxonomy): Eukaryota > Metazoa > Arthropoda > Insecta > Coleoptera > Elateridae > Agriotes > Agriotes lineatus. The sequence goes on from OW679203.1 coordinate 33,496,119, forward strand.
TTAAATGCCAATTATACTGTGTTATTTTATTGTGTTTATTTAGTATTTGTTACTGCTACCGATGTTTGAGTTGTGCTTTCTTTCAGATTGTTTGTGCTACTGAGTTTACGGATTCTCGTTCTACTGCCTGGATACACTTGCTTATTTTGTTAAAAATACCGTTGGCGCCCGTTTTGCATATTTCGTTCATAGAACTGTCACACGCCGTCTTCGTACTGAGCTGGTCGGCAGGCAATTGTATCCAAGTAGCTATGTTAGGTTTGATTTTGAGAGATTAGCCAACGGTAACCCCTTTTGATGATAATAAGATAAATGGCGCCCAACGTGGGGCGTGTTTTTTTTGTAAATGTGCCTCGGCACTTGTTTGAAATTTTGATATGATAAATTGGTGCAGTAACAAATTATGTATGATATTTTTGCCAGCATTTTTATATGATGCAGTGTCTAATTTTAATATGTTTTGCTATTTGTGCATGCTAGGCTAAGTAGTATAGAATTTTTAACTATCTATATTTGATCATGCATGTGTCGTTGGAAAATCATTACGTGCGATACAAAATTTAAATTTTGGGAGTTGATGTCAATAACGTTTTGTTGTAGAAGTAACTTTTGTTGAGCTCATTCCGTATCGCTCGAGTGTGCTAGCGTTGTGCTTTATTCCTGGTTGTAGTAGCCAAGTTTTTGTCACTTTAGATCGTTGATTGTGGAGGTTTTTCACCTCTTTTTTTGATTTGGTTTTTCGCCTCTGTGATTGATTGGTATTTTTGATGGCTGCTACTTATTGTGGTGTACTGTGCGTTTGTTTTGGTGAATCTTCTGCGAGATCAGCTTCCGAGGTAGCCAGGTAGTGTGCACATTTTGCAATGTGTTGTTGTGTTGCCCAAGTTCATTTCTCAAGTTGCTTTGGAGCCCTTGTTCGTTGTTTTTTTTTTTTTTTTTTTGTTTCGTTTGAGCGATTGATTGGTTACGTTGTGAATTTAGGTAGTATGTTGGGATTTGTTGCAAGAGTATGCTTTGGTAAGTGGAGTTTCTGAATGGTCTCGGTTTCGATTGGTTGCGTGTTCTTGAGGTTCTGCGAAGTTAGTATGCTTGAGTTTTTCTTCCTGTTTTGCCGTCCTTCCTTTGCGGAAGTTGTTGTTTTCCTTTTGACTTTTCCTGTTTAGGTGCTGACCCTGTTAGGAGTGTGTTGGTAATGTGTTTGGGGGGAGTTTGCTTTGCGAGATTCTTAGGCCGTCCTTCAGTTGGATTAGCGCGGCTTATTTGTTTGTTTCTTATCTTTCCTGTTCGATTGATGATTGGGATTTTGGGTCGATGTTGGTGAGTTTGAGGGATTCGCTTATGCGGATTTTTATGATCTCTCAGGCCATCTTCGTAGTTTGGATTTGGTGCAGTTCTTCTTAGTTGGCTCTGTCATCTTCTGGTTCGTTGATTAGGATACTGGTTCGTGTTGGTGTGTTTGGGAGATTCGCTTATGCGGATTTGTATGATCTCTCAAACCATCTTTTTAGTTGGTTTGGTGCGTTTATTAATTGCTGGCTTTTTCATTTCATTTTCTTTCTTCCCCTTTTGGATTGATTGTGAGTATGGTGGTTTGAAGTGGATATGCTTAAGGGGTTTTGTTTCGCAAATTTTCCTCTCAAGCCGTTTCTTATCACTCTTATCTGTTGGTTCCTTTTTTTTCCTCTCCTTTTAGTTTTCCTTTGTGTTTGCATTTGCTTTTGCGTAGGGCGAGCTTAGCTTGCTGGATTGTTTGGATGCCCCTTTGGTATGCTGTCGTGACGTTCTCCGCTTTAGGCGGATTTGGCCGTTTGATGCCAGTTGTCGTGTCCGTCAGCAATTTTGGTATTTTTGAGTGAAGTTCAGCTATCGTGCTGCTGTGAGTTTTTTGTTTTTTTTTTTTTTTTTGGGCATCCATGACGCTTATGCGGATTATTTTCCACAGTAAGGTTCGTCCCGCGTTTGGTGTCGCTTTCGGACATGTTTGGCGATTGCGGACGGTCTCTGTTGCCCTTTTGGAGGGTCGACTTATGTCGGATTAGTTGGGACCCGACTCTTTCGCGAAGCCTCTGTCCTTTTCGTTTTCTTTAGTCTCTTGCTTTTTGCTTTCGTTTTGCGTTTGGGCTCCTAGTGTAGGGTGGTTGGTTGGGCATTTGTAGGGTAGGTCACTATTAGGAAACGTTTTCATCTTGTTTTTCTCCTCTTATACCGCTAGGGTGGTTGGTTGGGCATTTGTAGGGTAGGTCACTATTAGGAAACGCTTTCATCTTGTTTTTCTCCTCTTATACCGCTAGTGTAGGTTGGTAGGGCATTTGCAGGGAAGGTCACTGTAGGAAGCTATTTCATCTAGTTCTTCCTATAATAACACTGGAGTAGCTTGCAGTTAGCAGTTGGGTTTATTGTGTGGTTCGACTTGCATTCGTGTCGAGTGAAGTTCATCTTTCGCTTTAGTGTAGGTTTGAGTTAGCTTGTTGGGTTTTGTTGGATACCTTTTGGGATTTTGGTGGCTTAGCTGTTGTTGTATGGTTGCCTTCAGCTATGCGTATTGTGTTGTTTTTTTTTGTTGTTGTTACGGTATCCATATCGCTCACGCGGATTTCGATCCACAAGTGAGTCTCGAATCTTTGTTGTGGTTTCGCTTTTGGGCGTGCTTGGAGATGGAGAACGGTTTCGTTTACTCATTTAGAGTACGGCTCGTTCCGGATTTGTGGGACCTGCATCTGTTTCCGAGTCATTGTTCTTTAGTTTCCTTTTGAGCCTTTGTTGCCGAATGAAGTCTTTGGTATGATCTGCTGCTGTGATTGGTTATTCCAGCTGTTGTTGAATTTTGTATGAGGTATTGTAGGTTGGTTGGGCATTTGTAGGGTAGGTCACTTTAGGGAATTATTTCATCTAGTTTCTCCTTTATCAACGCTGAAGTAGTTTGTTGGCAGTAGTTCGATTTGGTATTTGGTTTTGGTACTTTTGGCACGTTCCGGATTTTGGATTTGCTGTAGAGCTTATTGTTGTGTGAGGCACTACGCCTTGTTGTTGAGTTGAATCTGGTGGGGACTGCTGTCTGCGTGCACTGTTTCGGTTGTTGATAGACTTCTAGTGAGATCTCCACTTGGGGATGTGATGTGTTTGTAGGTGTTGTGTGTTGTGATCCTTTGGGTTTCGTATATCTTTGGGGGTGGGTTTGTGGTTTGTTCGTGGGAAGAGTTTCTTGTAGGTTTTCGGTTTCGCAGTACCTTGACTGTGGGGGTTTGCTTCCGCCTCGGGGTTTGTTTTCTTAGGAAGTTGTCAGGGGGGGGTACTCGTGAAGATATGGGGTGATTTTGGGGAGTTCTTGGGGCTGGAACTTCTTTGCGATGGGTTGCTACGGGACTGTTCACCGGCGCAGCGTTTAGATCCAGCAGCGACGAGCAGTCTCGATCCCTGTCGTGGGGTTGATCTGGTCTCGGGCTTCTCCTGGAGTCACTACCGTCTTCACGGGCAGTTGCTGTATTGTGGTGTGGGTTTGGGTTTTCTATTGTAAGTATGGTTGAGATTTTTCATCTGGTTTTTGATCAACTTTGTCGTCCTTGGCTGAGCGAATGTGCGTATTATTGATCTTAGCGTAGAAAAATTTCTGCGAAATTTTTCTGTTCTGGTAAGGGGGGAGTTGTTACGGTTATTTTGTTACTCCCTGTAGTTCTGCATTGCTAGATTTACGCCTTCGTTAATTTGCGATTTCTGTGGGGCTTGTTATCGTTATCGTTCAGGCATGATTTTGGCCTTGCTCGACAGCGTGAGGTCGGAGCGTTCTCGAGGCCGCATTCTTTTGGCTGAGCGCGTCCCTTTTGGTTTGGCGGAACGCGGCGAAGATGTTTTATGCTGGCTTTGGTGATCCGCTTTGTCTTGCCGCTACATTTTGTTAGTTATGGGAGCTTTGGGGCCTCGCTGCAAAGCGAAGCATGTGAGATTTTATTCTACGCCATGCCGCATCTAGCCTTCGATGCTCGTTTGCCCAGTTCACCCGGGGTAAGTTCCGTTTTATTTTGTTGGTCGTTTACCAAAGGGTTGCATGCATTTATTCTGGATTTCGTTTTCCTTAGCAAGCCGTCTTGGGCACAATTCTAACAAGCCGTCTTGGGCGGAATTCGAACAAGCCGTCTTGGGCGGAATTCGAACAAGCAGCCGTGGGCGAAAATTCGAGTAATCTGTCTGGGCAATTCAGTCTTGGTTAAATCAGTCTACATAAGCAGTTTTGGGCAATTCAGTTCGAGTGTGCAGTTTTTCTGAATTTCAAGGAGGCAGCTGTCGCCGCCGCTATCTTCGATGTGCGACCTTGGCTTGCTGCGTGTTCTCAGGGAGATCTTCAGCACGCCTGGACTCTTGATAAGCATGCTGAAAGTGCTCGACGGAAGCCGCTAACAGGTTGTACTTTAGACTGTATTTAGATAATTACTTTATGACATGTCCGTTCGCGAGTGTGCGCTGCCGCTTCTCGGCTTGCGGCAATTTAAGTTTTGATTTTCCATAACGTCCGCTCAACCATTATTTTTGTTGTTACGCAGATATTGGTAAATTGTGACGCATTCATATTAAGAGTTATGCTTTGTCGATTGTATTGTGATATTTTAAATGCCAATTATACTGTGTTATTTTATTGTGTTTATTTATTATTTGTTACTGCTACCGATGTTTGAGTTGTGCTTTCTTTCAGATTGTTTGTGCTACTGAGTTTACGGATTCTCGTTCTACTGCCTGGATACACTTGCTTATTTTGTTAAAAATACCGTTGGCGCCCGTTTTGCATATTTCGTTCATAGAACTGTCACACGCCGTCTTCGTACTGAGCTGGTCGGCAGGCAATTGTATCCAAGTAGCTATGTTAGGTTTGATTTTGAGAGATTAGCCAACGGTAACCCCTTTTGATGATAATACTGTTACTATCATCTATCTCTGGTCAAAGAATAAATTATGCCATTTTCTTTAATAGATATCTTCAAAATATTTTCCCGATAGATTGGTACCTATATGGAGAATAAGTTAAAGATCCAGAAAACTTTCAACTCGTTAGAACGAAGATTTTAATAGAATCGCGAGGCATTGGTTTATGGCGTATTAAACCTGAGCTTAATCATATGGTATAATAAAGGCTTCGCTTTTTAGTATATTATCCTGATGACCATATACCTAGGGAATAATTTGAAAATATCTGTCGAAGAAAAGCATATATCTAATTTTTTTATCAGATGCAGATGAAGGTAGTAGATTCACAATGATTATCATCATTTAATGCAGACTTTGCTATCATAATGATGATGATAGCTGAGACACCCACTACTTCCACCTACCATTAGTCAAAAATTAGTTACATCCTTTTCTTTAGTAGAAACCTTGAAAATATCCTTTTAAGATGGTCATAGGCATAATAAACAAAAGACTCAGATGGAACAGAAGGAGTAAGGAAGCACCCCTACCGACCTGGATCTAGTTACCATTGTTTTATTACTATTTTTTTGTTAGGTACATGAACATCTATTGCTGGCATAATAGAATTGCAAAACTTTGGATTAGAGCTTCCAAAACTGAATCTAATGGCATGGTTTAATGGATGGTGGGCAATCATTATAAAGATGTCTGCGGTTGGTGCACCTACTATTTTTATCTTTTGGATGTGGATTTACAGCAGAGTGCCTATAATACCGTATCAAATGAGGACGTTCTCAGAAAAATGAGAAGAGAGTAACAATTAAACGGAGAAAGACACTTTGTAATATAATGGACCGGACTTTGTAAGGTGGAAATTTTAACACATATCTCAAGAAACCAAAAAAAAAATGGTTGCAAACGTCCATTAATGAATAAGAATGCGAAGAAAAAGAAGATAAAAAATATATAGACCGTTTTCTTCAGTAGAGATCTTCAAAATATTTCCTTGATAGATGATCATTAGGACAACAAACTAAAACGAGGTGTCAAAATGAGCGGAAAAAGACTCCAATAGGTTGAAGCGGCGATGTTAATAAAATATCAAAAGCAATTGATTAGATTAGAGCATCTCCAGATAGAGGTTAATAGCATGGTTTAATGGAGGTTGGACTATCATTAAAATGGCGATCAAAGCTAGCGGACCTACCACTTTCATACACATATGGACAAAAGATTAGATATATAATTTTCTTCAAAATATTCCCTTGATAAATGGTCATAATGCTAATAAACTTAAAACGAAAACCAGTCGAACGAAACGGGGGAAAGCTCCAATACGTTGGAGCGAAGATGTTATAGAATTGGAAAACACTAGATTATAGATTCGCAAAACAGAACTTAATGCCATGGATTGATGACGCTAATATATAGTGGATGTGATAGGTCCATCTGCCTCTGGTCAGAATTAGATATATCGTTATTTTCAATGCAAATATTTAAAATATTCCTTCGATTTTTATGATAAAAAATCTTTAATTGGCTATTCTTTCAAGAAAATAACCAGACTAGTGACTACTTCGATATAATTGCCTGCCGAAACTAGCTGAATGGAGAAGTCGTGTATAGTTCTTTAAAATACTCGAATAAAAACGTGCCGACGGATTTTTACCAAGTAACAAGTGTATCCACGCATGCAAAGAGAATTCATAAACTCAGGTAGCACAAAATAATCTGAAGGAGTAGCTCAACTCAAGTACAAAGTGACAAATAAATTACCTAAAAATGCGAATATCACAGCATATAATTATCATCAATTCAAATATAAAATTACAGGTTGATAAATTACGAGGGACCACAAAAAACATACATCTTAGTACCTACTTACAAGTTATCATACAGCGATACAATATGTTCGCACACATTAAAATCAGGCAACAGTTTGCAAGTCCACGCGCTTAGCGTGCTTCCAAATACCAAGCTCGCGGAGCGAACTGTATACTCCCAAAGTCACGTTGGCAATCCAAAAGGCAAAATGCTCGAACGGGGCTCAAAGCGACGGAAGACTGGTCGCCAATAAATGCTTAAACAGGGGGAGACTTTAACCTGTAGGTACGTTCTGGGTCCCTCCTGAGCTTTAAGAAATGTACGCTAGAGGTGTGAAGCGGGCTGCGACTGGAGATAAGGACGGGTTAAGATCACGCCCTAAGTGACTTCCGCATCCAGATGCTACGGAAGCTAACACCTTAGCAAACTGCCCTACGGCTCCTCACTGACTGCTCGGGATGTTCTAAGCACGTGCGAATAAAGTACACCGGCAAGCCGACAATGGCGTGGGAACGAAACGTCTCTAAATTATGGTTTAGGAAGGTAAATCCACCGAAAGACGCGGGAAACCGTTACCCAAAATCAGACTGAACATTTTAACTGGCTTCATGCTGCTACCGAAGGCAAACCGGAAAAGAACGCCAAGGAAACAATCGCGACCTTTTTCTTCCTGGGCTGCAGGCCAAAAGTAAGCGTGGCACAAACGCGCGAAATATGAATTAAGTACCATAGACCTTGAAATTGAATAGATGCGCAACTGAGGCGTAACAATAAGGACTAAGTACTACATACATCGAAAACAACTACATGTAGAATTGAATCGCAGCACGGTATCTGGTCTTGAGATAGTAAATTAAGGACCTACAAGAGGCAAACAGAGCAGGAAAAGATCCCAACACATTGTAGTGACGCTGTTAATAGAATGGCACAGCTTTGGTTTAGAGCTCCTCAATACAGACCTGAATGACGTGTAATCAAGGCTGGGCAATCTTTATAATGAAGATTATAGATGGTAAACCTATTGTTTTTATCTAGCGTTGATCAAATAGTGAGCTAAATTTTTCTCTTTTATGGAGATTTTTAAAGTGTATCTTCAAATAATAAAGCTAATACATAGCAGAAACAAAAGGAGCAGTGGAAAACCCCCAATGCGTTGGACTGACAATCCCAACAGAATTTCAAAGTATGGGATTGCTTGTCGAAACATGACATGGTTTAATGAAGGCTGAACCATTATTATTATAATAATGATGTTAGCTGATGGATCTACTACTTTAATCTATTTTGTATTAAAGAAGGTATGGTGTTTAATCAAAGGAGCAGAGGAAACCCTCTACACACAGAAGTGACAATTTTCATAGAATTGTGAAGCAGTGGTTTAGTCAGCGTACATAAATCAAACAAGTAGAGACACTCACTGTCGGTTCCCTTGATGTCAAAATACCGGTTTGGATGACCTTGAACTGCTCCTGGGGGGTACTTTCCAATAGTACTAACAGATGGCGCCAATACGTTATCACATATGATTGGTAGCAGCGCCAGTAACTGGCTCTGATTGGTAGTAAGGTCACTAAATATATAAAGGTACCGCCCTTCCATTCCAAGATTTTGCTCCCCTAAATTAAAAAGGACAGAACATTGTAAGAAAGTGAGAGTGAGACACTAATAACAGGAACCCCAAATTAAACGAGACAAAAGATATATGTTTGCACAGTTGGCGGTACCTTTATGATTTAGTAACCTTAATTGGTAGAACTTTGTACTGCCATCTGATATAGTCAAGCTTAGAAATACCATCCGAGTTACTGCCCCAGACAGTCTAGACAGGTTTCAACATTTGGCATGAGTGTCTCTACTTGTTTGATGTATGTACGTTGGTTTAGTGCTTCTCAGTATAGAGCTTAATGGAATGGTTTGATGAAGCCTGGCAGTTATACTGATCATCAGTTACCTTTCATCGAGGCATTAGATATATCCTTTGCTTCAGTATGGATATTTCCTCTGTAGATGATCGTAAAGATAATACACTAAAGACCCACGAGAGACAAAAACGCACTAGAAAACCCTCAACATATTGAAGTGACGATGTTAATAGGATTTCGATAGCAATGGATTAGATCATTTAGAAACAGAGCCTAATGGCATTACTTCTTCCATCTGCCTTCGTTGTAAAAATGTGTTATATCCTTTTATGCAATAGAAATTCTAAAAATATTTTCTGTATCTCTCAATTCCTATGAATTTTATCATAAATTGCTACATGTGTTCTTTCTGTTGCCGTACTAGTTCTTTTTATCTAAGATTTTATAGATTTGTGGTACGATTTGTCAATTACTATTGCCGGGTTCACCTTTGTTTTTTTTTGTTCAATCGTATGACTTCTTTTGTGGCTCTATTCCTTTTATTTACTGCTTGTAGTTAGGTTTTGTAGATAATATTCTTGTTTATATATTACTTTTACTCTGAGCTATCACCTGTTTCAATATTTTTCCTTCTTTTATGTTTACATGTGTAATTCTAATGCATAAGCTTTAGTGTTTTCGTTTCATATTAAGAGGTCAAGTTTTAGTTTTGTGCATTAGGGTGCCCCCAATAAATACATTTGAAAACAAGTTTTTATTTTTTCGGTCTCATGAAGTTTAGCTCCGTTGCACCACAGCCTTAAAAACATCTAATCTGTTCTACGGGCTGTCAAAGTCACTAATTGACGAGGGTTTGAAAAATGAAAATTAGTCATCCACGACATAGCTGCGTTCCTCAATCGGCTCTAATTTTGTGTAAGCAAGCAGAGAATTCAGCAATGATTGCATTAAAAGGGATCGGCTTCGACTGCATTTGGCGGAGGCGCCTAATTCGCACTCCCGCCTGTCGCCGCCACCGAAGGGATGGGGAAGCGCATTACGGTGTTGATCTTAATGGATAGCGCAAAGAGGAGAGAGTTACACTTGACACTGTTTATACCATATCGATCAGTGACGTCACGACCTCCGTCGCGACGGCGAGTGTTTGCAACAGGCTAAGCAACAGGCGTTCAGTACCGTCGTAAACGCCCGGTCGAGCGGAGGGGCGTCGTGATTTCCGCGCGAGTTTACGAAAGTTTTAAGTTCAGTTTTCAGTTTTCCGAATCGAATGGGAATTTTAATTTCAGTTGTTTGAAGTAGCTTAGACCGCTTCGTCTACGAACAAGTGCAAATGTAATTTTAAAATTGCGCCCTTTGCGTGTTTTTTATTTTCCTTGCCACGGACTTCCCATGCGCCGTTTAATTTCGCTCAAAAGTGACATGTATTAGTTCCAAGTTCGCAATATGGTAGACTTCGGGTCTGACGCTGGCACCAGCAGATTCGTGTGCCCCAATGATCGACAACTCGCGCTGCGAGCAAAGTAAGTTTCTTGCAAGTATCTGTCGCTAACATTAATTTTTAGAGATGGCTGTAAAGTTACAAGAAGCTTACTGCAACCCGTGTCAAAGTCCATAATTCTGTAGAGCTTATATGAATAGCTCTGGCAGAGTTATGCTTCAAAGTTCTTTCTGCAAACATTAATTCTACTTATAACAATAGAACGTTTTTGTTATGACACTTCATAAGGGTGGGTGGAACGTGGGTGTTGCCACATAGATCAGACAGCAGCCCTTTAATGGCGAGGCCAATAACTTTAGTTTTTTTCAGAAATGACCATTAATATTAGTAATGATAAAGTTACTAGCTCTTACAATTTAAGCAAAGACATTTATTTGTGTCGTTACACCATGCCTTTGTTTCCAATTTTTGTCGTAACCTCGCAATCAATCACGACTAACACCAAGGTATATGAAAAGTCTTATATCTTCATAACATTTGTGCCGAAAGCAACAGCTTTCGCGTTAAAGGAAAGCTTTAAAATTAAGTAGAGTGGTGAATGTCACGCCGGATGGATGGGAACACGATAACTCGAGAATGGCATTACCAATCAGGATGTGGGATGGTGCATGAGATAGATCGTTTTTGTCTGGACGTCTCGACTAATATGTATAGGGGCAACCAACCGGTAATACACGTCGATTACCCAACTACCCCTCAAGATGGAAAAATAGCACAACCGCGGGGTTGCAGAACCTGGTGTAGGGAGTTCAAACCTTCGTTCCACCAAATATAAAAAGAACTGTCAAATGATTTGCTCTTTGCTAACCGTATTGGTTACAAATTTTCTCCGTTTATGCTTCGCATTAATTAATTCCCGTTTCTTTTTGAATTATGTTTGCACAAAGTGGTCGCACATATGGCTCTGTATAGATCCTCTACAGTAGGAAGTTCGTGTGGAACATAATATAAATGCCTTTGATTCACCACAAAACTGAATCCTGCACTTGACAAAGAGTGGCGCTTTTATGTATCTCCTCAAGCCGCGCCCCCGGCTTGTTGCGTCGCTGGAAACTGTTGGTTATAAAGTTAAAGAGCTTAGCAGAGCTTTTCTCCATTTATTAGCGTCCAAGGAAATTGCGGGATATAAAATTCCATTTTCTGGAGGCTGGACTCGCCTTGTCCGCAACGCCAGTTTGCGATTGCTTCCCAGAGCCTCCAATTTCAAATTAGGTAAATCGGAACACCTGCTTCATGAAAGCGTTCAACCGCACTATATTTAACAAATGATGTAATATTAAATCACTGAAAGCATTTAGCAGTTCGATACCTACGTTTGGAATACTGTCTTCTAAAATAGTAAAATACGTTTCTTGAACTCGTTACTGGAATTGAAAGAAGGCGCATAGTGTTAGGTTAGGTGGCAATGCGTATCAGTCCTAAGCCTAATTAGTCCAAAATTAGATTTCGTGTGCCACGGGGTGGGACGGCACATTCTTTTGATAAGGGATGATGTGATATGATCATGTTAGCAACAGCTGGCGACGATGACGATGCTCAGATTAGCCATGGACTTCTCAAATGCTAGCGCAAGGTCTTCTGGACCTGATTTCTATCAACAGTGGGAATAATAGCGCAGTACGTAAATACAGAGATTATTATCTATCTGGCATTGGTTACAATTTCTGTGGTGAGTACTGTTTCTAGATGTGACATATCTGTGCCTGAAGTCTTTGGATACGATATTGTGGGTATATTAATTTTTTTATTTTATTTTGGTACTCAGCCAACAGCCGTTAGGCCAACTATAGGCGTCGCTGTACATATGGGCATATCTCAGGTCCGATTAGTTTACTTGGGACAGCGTAGGTATATAAACAAGCGCAATAAACGATCAGGCCATAAGAGGTTTGCATTAACTAAAAATCAATAAATTCTATGGTAAAATATGTGCAATAGCCAGTAGTATATTACCACATACATACTTAGATATCGCAAGTATTAACACAATTAGGTGCATGCGTTATATAAACACTAAGTCTAAATTAATAGTAGATATTGTAAGCCAACAATCGTCTCCCAGGAAAAGCAAGTAATGGAATTGACGAAAGTAATAAATACCGAAGCGTGACGTTTAATCACGCTAATAAGAACCCGAGAAGGCTTAAGGAGCCCCTGTTGAGAGCAATACTGGTTGGTAAAATGACTCGCTAGGCTCCTTTACTAGAATCACAAGCAACTGCCGATGTTGTTTATATCTAGCAGCAACCAAACTTGGTTCGAAAGCTAAAAGTCAAAATTACAAGGTAGTTACACGAGAAATAAGATTATATTACGTCCAATAAAGAGCATCGACGTAGAGGAGACAGGTAAAAATTTGGCAAACTTTACAACGGCTACGAAAGTGAAAACTGGTATGATTGAATATGTGACGTATTCTATAGATATAATCAGGGCTGATAGGAAAATTTTCGTCTTCCAGATACCTAGGTAAACTAATTCATCGTCACAACGGGGAAATAATATTTCAATAACGTCTTGTTTAAGCCATATCCATCCAATTGTGAATGCAAAGAAATTAAATACTCAAATTTACACAAAACACACACAAACCATGCCACTAGAAGCGGCGACTCAGGGCGTCTTAACCATTTAAAAATCAGCAAGCGAAAGAAATGTTCAAATTCAAAAGTTGTGATAGACGGAACAATTTCGAAAATACCTGAACCCTCAGGCTTAAACTTTGATCTGTAGCACGTTATACACACAGTTACATAGTAGAAGACTACCATTTTTATTGATATTTTTCTTAAACTCATTAAAAAATCATCGCACGAAAGGAAACCAATCTTAAAGAAGGTGACCTTATTAAAAATGTACAAAATGCTAATAGCCGAGCCTTAAAAGTTCGAGGGTGACCTCCACAGAATTGCGCTGTAAACTGTAACAAAATTTTCCAAATCTGTGATAGATAAAGGAAGGGGCTGGTATGCCACGAGCTGTTCGTTCTCTAATTTGCATCGATCGATTTGGACTAATTATAATAGGTGCTTGAACTTCGTTCTGGTTCGCCCTTCGACGTGGTTAAAAATAGACAGCTCCAGCAAGAGCGCTGGGAACCACCGTGCTGTGAAATTCCCGGATACCGTTCGGCTCGGTGCAGATTAAGACCAGTTGGGCCCTGGGATCGTTTTCCTGTTTTTCTGGAACTTGCACGCGGCTTAGATATCGACGAGATCTCCGGAGGTTTATGAAGCGTAAAAATCGGCTTGTGCTTGGCCCAGTTCTTCTGAAAGTGTCCGGTAAGTGAAATTGATTTATGAAAGCGATGGATATCAATTTTACAAGTTAAAGTATAGGTTATACCTCCGTTTTATTTTTCCACTAATCAAATATTTAAGCTAATTAATTATTTATAAGCTAATGTAGTTCACTGCTAATTTACAACTATCCTATAGTAGATGTAGCAATATAACGAAGAGAAGTGTAGAAGATTATTTCTACAATGTATCAAATCATACAATATATTGAAGCGATATTAGCTTGTTGTTGGCCCTACTTAGAATAAATTTATTTATGTAATGATTTATGTTCGAGATTTTATAATAATTAGCCACACACTATTGCTAAATTTATTTTATAACGACAAATACATTTTTTTCTTGTAAATTATTTACTGTGGAATTATACTACGTTTTCGATCTAGCTCAGCTAATTATAATTTTAATTATTTAATCACATTTTTATATTTTAAATTTGCCACTTAAATATGGCTTGTTGGTTTTCCTCTTATCTATTCTAAATTAGACGCAGTTTTCTTAACGTTACTTTGGCAAAAACGATTTACTGTATTTTGGCATTAATTCGCAGATAAATGATAGACCCACTTAACTTCCTATGAATACTAACCTGCGTTGCTTTTCCAACACCTTTCTGTAGGTTTCCTTCTCGTTCACATGGACTATCAGCAGTGATTATAATAGCTGAAACGGGGCTCGATTGCTGCCCTCGCTGAAACGACAGCTCCTTCCGGCTCAATTAATCCCTACAATCCCGTAGTCTTCCCTTCTCTACGTCAAAAAACCCGCATCTCCAGAAATAAAAGCAATAGAAGCTTCTCCTGTGTGAGATCCTCAAGGTTCTACCTTTCAAGCTGCCGTGTAGTATTAGTATGTAGTATTTTTAAGCATTTCCAAGGCATACTTAATTTTTCAAAATTGAAATAATGTTAGAAATTCGCCTTTAACCAAGCAGCGCTGAACCCCAAAAAGTAAAAATTTAAATCGAGAATTTTTTACCTTTCACAAGAGTCGTTTCACCTATCCGGGGACACACTGTATACTTATCCGTCAGAATCGCACCTCTGTGCGCGCGTTTTTTACCGAAAGCTATCGGAAAACAGTCATAGAATAAGGCCTAGTACGTCCCAAGCCGAGATCGGCTAGCAATTGGCTGAAATGCGACATTTTTTGTTTCGTTCCATACAAAAAAAAAAGAAAATGCATTTTTTTCATATAAAAACTAATTTTAGCGGAAAATGACAAGTTACAAGTTTCATTATAATCAATAAGTTCTGTCGATTGGTATACTCAAAAATGCAATTTTTTAGAAAAAAATCGTAAGTCCGCCTTAATGCAGTTACAGCCCACTGTGCGTCGCCACTGTAAATAGTCAACTCTTCGAATTCTCCATGTAGCCTGAATGTTCGGTACGATTTGGAGGTGGTTAGCGTCATCGAGAAATTTTGGTTTGGGTATGAGTCTCATATTGTACCTGTTGTTGATAGTAAAACTTCTATTTGCCCCTGCCTGTACCTGAGATATATTTTACATAGAAATACGGCGATAACTTAGCACTTATTGCCTTGTTATAATGCCCACTTTGCTTATTTAGTCATTTTGATTTGCACCTCTAAATTGCACCACTTGTGTGCAGCACAATTCCTTTGTTCGTTGGGGTAGCCGTCCGCCATTTGTCGTTTCAACATGGTTTGATGATCAAATTTAGCTTAAGCTGATCTGAAGTAACATGGATCAATGCGATACTTAGTCTACGACCTGTGTGCTGATGGACATCAAATAGTCCTCTGTAAATTCTTGGAGCTTGCTGTCCTCCTTGTATTCGATGTACCAAGGGTTACTGAAAAGTTCTGCTCTTAACACACACCGTTTCAAGAATACTTGCAAATTTGTAGTTAGTGAATGACAACAGAACCGTAGGCGAGACTGTTATTGACTAGTACATATATAGAATAAATGATTGAACGATTCAGAGTTGATACATGCTTCGTTAACGATAATCAGAATTTGCTTTTCAACATATAATCGTATGTGTGTGCGATACTTGTAAGGTAATGCAATTAATTATATAATAAATAAATTTACTGTTTTGCTATCCCTATCCCATTTACGAGCTCGTTGAAACAAGAAAGATGATAGCTATAGTCCGAGGAATAACCAGAATTTTAACCAAGAAGAATGGGTAACTGCGGTATCTCAGGGCACCAGGACTGAGTGGATTAAAAAGCGGTTTTTCTGGCCTACGTCGGCTTATGCATCGCTGAAGGTGCCTTCTAGATCCGGTACGGGATCGAGATGGAATCACTCAACGAGACAAGAACAGAGCTTCAAAGATAAGGCTACGTCTTGGAAGTTTTTTGTTCAGACGACGAAGTCGATATTCTCTCAACGGCCTCCAATGTTTGTCAAACGACGGCCATTTCTTGTGACTAGCACCTTCGCAAAATGAAAAGTTTCAGAAAATTGCCACTTTTCGCGAGCATAAGAGGCAGTAGTAGCGTCAATCTTTTAAACCAATTAAAAATTTGCTTAGCAATGTGCTTTTCTTTCACAACCAATTATAGACAGCTGGAGAATTTGGATAGGATGTGTTATCGTTTACTTAAAAATTATTTTAATCCTAAAAGAACAGTTAACAGCTACTCTTCAAGTAGCTACCGATCGCAATATACTTTTTTAACGTCTAACGTGATGCGGTAAATTGTTAACATAACAAATACATATTTTATTGGGGCCCAAATTGGGGCCCGGAAGCTAAATTAATTGCTACTTAATAATATATTATATTATCACATTGCTTGCAACACTATACACGTATTGATATGTCACTTGGCAGAAGTTTCGCAATGATTTAACCTATATTTACCACATATTTATAGTTAAACCAATTTAAATGACTGTAATATTAAATAGATGCCAGTGCTTAGTTCCCTGTAAATTTATATAAAGCTTTCATTTATATTGAAAGACTTACAATCATTAATAGGTCTAAAAACATATCCATTTCATAAGTTGTGTCATACAAATTGCTTTATAAGCTTAAACTAACACTATGTTTGGCTTTTAAACATTAAATGCTTTACCTATGCACCTTTTTTCCTACTTTATACACTTTAAACATATTTCTAATATGAATTTTAACGATAGTCTATTTGATGTGGTGCTCGTTTGAGCTTAAAATATTATGACATACAAAACGACGTGTAAAGCCAGAGGCAAGCTATGAACCATAAAATGCCACTTGAGAACTACAATTAAATAAAATATCATCCCATTCCGATGCGATTTGGTTGAGAGAACTCATATTGTAAATATTCAAGCCGTG
This sequence comes from Agriotes lineatus, assembly GCA_940337035.1. Lineage (NCBI taxonomy): Eukaryota > Metazoa > Arthropoda > Insecta > Coleoptera > Elateridae > Agriotes > Agriotes lineatus. The sequence goes on from OW679203.1 coordinate 33,512,802, forward strand.
TTAATATAAACTTTTACATTATAAGCTAGATTTGCTGATATGAAATAACATCTTATTATTACATTATGTAGAATTTTTAGTACTATTAATAAATAAGGTAATTTTGAGTGAATGTTTGGAGTCACATACTTCACTTACTATCATTTTTAGTTTCTTTAATAATTTTCCTTTGAATCTTAATCAAGCACATGATTTACAAAAGTGTTTTTCAACCATCTTAATTTTGGTTACTTTAAGAACAAATTTACTTAGCAAGATCACTAAAAACTGACTAAAAGTGATGCGAGAACATTGTTGGATGGTTAATTTAAGATTGGAGAGCTCTGGTTGCTTGAATGGTGTTAATAGAATTTTAAGAGCTGCAGTGAGCTTTTCTTATGTATCATAATGATATTGATAGTTACGGCCTTTTGTAAATCAAACATGTGATTATTTTGCCGATTACATACAGATATAATAACTTATGCATTTTTAGAATAAAATCAATCTTAAGGGGCACTTGTTGGTCTCTATATGAAGGGATACATTGTAAATGATCTTCACCTTCAGCTGTAAGAGCTACAGTATCAGAACATCTTTATTTCTTTTCGTCCCATCTGGTATCCGTTTCCACTTATTTTACGGTTCATTATCAAGTTGAAAAGCAGTGTCGTGTTTCGGCTCACCCTGTAGGTATTGAAGTATCAAAATAATAGCAAATTTATAAATACCAGAGCCCAAGTAATTTCATGTTTGGAAACTTTTGTTTGATGTGGGTGGACCCGAAGGTTTTTTGTAAAATTTATCTCCTTAAGATGAGTTTACATCCACTTAGGATTTGCTTTTAATACACAGTTGCTGACCTTCGGCCGCCCTTTCCGTTGACTTAGAAGACGTCAATCCTTTGCTGATGCTACCCTACTCGTTCATCTTGACCCGAGCATTCTAATGCAAATTTCCATTAAGAGCGAGCATTAGCAGCCCTCATATCCTCTAATTCTGGACTGAACTAACTAAATTTATGTACCATCCCCGCGGGGTCGCCAACACGTTTAAACTAATGCGTTTATGTACGTACATGGGATGAGGGACGAGGGAAGCTTGACAGGGTTGTGGTATATTGCGTTGTTTATGTAAGATATGTTTCAAAGAAGCTCCAAACGACGTAAAAGAAAAGGATCATCAAAGAAGGTGAAACAATCGGTACACATTATGACAGTATTGTGAGTAATGTAACGCGAAAAATTCTTAGGCAGAACTGTAAGATAACGATGCATGTATCAAAAGTAAAGATAATGATGCATGCGAAACTCGGACATATAAGAACAGAAAATGAAACAGTAGAAGAATATTGCTGTATGGTGAGCTTTATTTACTTATGTACTTAATCTGGAACCTCTTCACTTTTGGGTGTAAGGTTATTGAGAACTGGTATCGTTTTTCAACTTTTTTCCTTTGTTCTTCAGGAGATCTTTATCCACGTTACCTTTTTTGTCTCTCACCTCGTCTTATATTTACAAGTTTCTCGAGGTTTTCTTCTTCTCCTTCTTTCCAAAAGGGAACCTTACCTAATATTTCCTCTTTCACCTTTTGTACATAATCCAACCACCTCAGCTGCCTTTGCGTATAGTTATCTCTATAATATAGTGAGAACCTGTCATTAGATGTTGTGCCTTATTTTATGTCTTCCCACATTTTCTCTTATTTTGTTTAGACACTGTGACATGTGTTTATTAAGAACCAATGTAAGTAACGGTCACGATGATGCCCAAAACAGAAGTTAATCTAAATCCCAAACTATTTTTAGTTGTCAAGAGGCAATTTGAAGTTTGAAGTAATTAGGAAGCGCACCTCCAAACCAAATACGAAAACCTGGTGGGATATGAAACAACTAAACTTTCTCAAATAAGCTTTACCTTGACATTGACATATAGCACACTGTTGATAGGGTAAACAATATCATTCAAATAAAAGATAAAGTTAAATAAAATGCCGTGTTAAACAAATTTCGTGGTCCCAAAGCTATATTTTCGTGAAATAATAATCGCCGAGACAGCAAAAACCGCAACATTGCAAGTAACATATCTTACAGGTAAATGCCTAATCAAACAAAATATCGTTTGAAAAGTAATGTCGACTAGGAACTGTTCACACAGATATACTGTAGTCGATGATAAAGTTTCAATGCAATACCAGACCGAAGTTGGTGCTAGAATAACAAAATAAACTTGCAAAATTGAAGACCGAGCAGGTTTTCGTATAGCATTCCCAAAAAATTGTTTTATGTCTACTTAAGATGTAGCCTACGGCAGGAAATCCCGTAAAATAAGTTCAAAAATAATATTCCAGAGTGATTGATCGTTTTTTTCACCCAAATTCGGTTTGACCAACAGATATGGCGGACAGGATCTCGACAGAATTCGACGATGTGGTATTCAAATAGATATAAAAATGCGTAGAAATAGACGTAAAAGCTTCTTCAATTAGTTATCGGAGTGGTTTTGTTTTAAAATGATTTCGTATTCAAATCCAAGATTAAACTTGCATAAGCTATCAAATTTAAGTGTAATAGAACCAATTTCGACCCAAATTCCAAGTGTTCTTGTTTTTAAATTTACAGACAAAACACTAGTTCGTTTCTCTTGCAGTTATCGTAGAAAAAGCGCTTGGCGAAATCGTTTCGTTAACGTAAATAAAGCTAACGACGCACCTCAGGAATAAAATATTACAATCTACTGGCAACATTAAAAACAAGGTAAACTGATTCTATTAACCAGTATAACTGCAAGTCTATAAAGTGCGCTACCATTATCTCAAAAATTAACCGTAATTACACCTTATTTCTAGATTTCTTCATTTCGGAATAGATTTTATTATTTTAGCCAAGTATTAACCTAACAAAAGAAACATATCCCAAAGAAGGCAAAACAACTGCGAACAATCTACCTGCAAAATTACAAAAACACTGTGAAGTACTAACTCTCTGTGAAACAACAGAACTCCACGTCTATAGAGTGCGCTACTATCATCTCAAGAATGAATCGTCACCACACCTTATCTCTATATTTCTTAATTTCGTTATCCATTTTCTTGGTTCTTTCAATTATTAACCCAACAAACACGGAAGGTCTTATAGAAAGCATAACGCCCGCTAACATCAAACAATATTGCAACAGAAAGATGGGTCCAACAGCTCGAAGTACTAGTCTGGAGTATTATATGATTGCAAAACATGGCCAATAGGAAAAGCTGCCGTAACTAACGAAGAGCAAAGGAAGATAGAAATAGATAGATGCACGTATAAGGAAATAAGAAATAAGAAGAAATGAACTAATAAAATTTCATATATTCAGTAATTAAGAAGAAGGAGAAAAAGGGCAAGTACGTGAAAGGTGGTACAATTTCATTCCTCTCGAATGGACATTCATTGAAGTGCTGCTGAAAATTCTCATTACAGGAAATGATTTACTGCAATCGGAGAGATTAGATGGTAAGTCTACCACGCAGCTTGCAAGAATATGTCTGCATATTATGGTACCGAGACACAAGCAACAGAGAACCATAAAGAAACAAAGGAAAGACTTATATCCTGGAAAAGAAAACAAAAAAAGCTCAAGTTGGGCACGACGTTGTGACATGAGCCAGTTTTTTATGCTGTAGTGGATAAGGGATTGGATTGATTACAAGTCAGAGGATTTTAGTTGCGTTATTGTGATACGCAGATGTAAATTAAGGAAAAAGAAAGGTTTGCAGTTACTTGGCATATCGCCTGGGAGAAATTAGGTGTTCTTTGGCTGGTGCAAAAAAACGTTCTCATTGTTTGATACCAGATTTTCATTTGTCGGCTAATTTACTCAAAATTGAATGACTGCGTGGATACAGTGGTTGGGCGGGCTACCTCACTGAAGACGGTGTGCAGTTAATTAAAAATACTGAAGTTAATTAAACGGCAAAGACGGAACCAAGAAATATTTAAATTATAACAAGTGTATTCAAGTTATTACAGCGAATTCGTAAACACAAAAGTAGTAAAATACTCAGAAAGAAAGCGCACAAAACCAGGTTACAGTAACATAAACAAGACGGTGTAATAATATAAATGTAGAATAATTGCAGATAATAAATTTCCTACAAAGCCAGCACAACGTACAGATCATTGTTCGATAAATATACACAAAAATCAGGTGCTCCTCGAAACACATAAACTCGATTAATATTGCGAGAGGTAAGATTTATAATATTCTAAAGTGTACTAATACTAAGTATAACCAATAACACATTAAAAGTGATGCGGGAAGTAGCAATAGGAGATCGTTAAGTAAGCTACAATTTACGGCAAGAGTTCGGTAGCAAATGTAAAACCCAAGGGGTTCTGAGGGAACCCAGGCGACACTGGCTTACAAATAGTGTTAAAATGGAAAACAATACACCGCATTACATCAACGTCCTCGTTGAGAACTCAGGCACCATTTAGCTCAATTACGTTGAATGTACAGCCCGGTAAGGGGACGAAGGCCAGGTGAAGACGATCAGAAGGCTGTAGCAGAGAGCTCGACACTAGGAGGCTGTAGAAATGTCACATCCGAATAGGAGGGACTCGATGCTGTTGCTGTGATTAGAAGAACGGCCAAGATATACTACAAAGCGTCTAAACACGCAGTGTCGCAGAAGCTTAAATTAACTTACATCACCTGGGCCACGTGCCAAACTACTTACGATAGCTCGGTAACCAGGATCCGCCAAGATTGACATAAGAATAATTTTTCATAGAAAGTCAACCAGAGAAGCATAATCAGTTATAACATATGAAAGGATAATTATATTGCCGGAAATTTTTTTTACCAAAAAATTGTTGCTTTGGTAAACTTCCGAGGCAAATGACACCGCTTGGGGATTTTGTTATTACATTTGCCGAGAAAGATTGCCTATGAGTAAAAAGTCTTGAGTTAAAATTTTACTTGTAAAATAATGTGACCGACATATATTCGATCAGACTATTTCCCAAATAAGATGACACGGATAATATTATGACCCGTTTTGATACAAAATGTCAAACAATTAACATTTTTTCCAATGGTAACTAAGAAAATGTATAACGTGCCTCGTACGTATTGTCACTTAAATCATCCCAAGAGACCTTCTTTCGTTTCTGCCGCTTTATTCTTAACGTGATTGGTCGAAATTTGGATATCAAATGATTGGTGTATTTTATATGAAGAAAATAATCCGCCAACTATAGCGAGGGCTAACACAATACTTCATACCGTAGCTTCACCAAACGTCCGCCAACCTCTGGACGACCCAAAATAGGAAGCCGACTGCTCGAAACCATAGCACAAAGCAAAAGAAGGAATAGAAACGCCAATCGATCATTTCATCTTTTAGCGTACCGATAGCATTTATCAAGACGAAGAAAGGGTGCGCGCGAAGTTCAAAATATGCGCTATAGACCACACAGCGCTCAATGTTCTGTAAACATATATAGACGCATTCCAACCGTAACATGTGTTATATACTTTTGGAATTTTATTTTCTATTCATCTAGTAGCATGATCAAATTTAGATGATTAAATTACCTTTCCCATTTATATCTTTGTCTTTCTACTGTTTTTATTGGTGGCTAAACGTTTTAAACCGCTTATAATGCAAGCCAGCTCCAGAGCAAGCTAACAGAATAAAACTTGCTTTAATTTTAGCACGGAAGCTTTCCACAAACTCGAAAACACGTTCCCCCGCGAGGACGTCAGGCGGGGACAGTTCGGCGGGAAAGCTTTCAGAACGTGTTTTGCGTCCAATCTATGTGATAAAATTGTTTGTCAATGGGCAGATAGGTACCAGATGAGCAGAGATACCTGCAACAGCAAATGCGTGCATTATAAATTGTAAATAGGCGATAAAACAATTTCGATTACATTGGCCGCTGATAGGGCTCTTGTTTCAGATTTAGGGCTAGATTACAGCGGTATCGGACTATCGATTCGGTGCAGTCTCGTGTGAAAGTTAATAGCTCGTTTTCAGGCAGCTGCAACGTACTAGCGTATTCTCAGCAATAATCACTGTTGGAACTGCTGGAATTAACAGTTTATAATATCGATTTGGAACAGTGATTCCCCATAAACTTGCGTTTGTTAATAATGGTTGGATATGTTGTACCTAGTGCATAGCTGCACTAAAATATACATAGCCAAAATTTATTAAGTTCTGGTATTGTCGTCATTCTATATTTTTAATATTTTAAAATTGTATGTAGGCTTTCATTCCTACCATAAACGTAATGAATAACTGAGAATATATTTGATGCTCAATACATCAAAATTGTATTCCAAAATAGAAACATTTCCACCAGACATTCACAAGGCTTTCCTCCACTGTAGCCTACAACTGATCGTGATTTCAATTGACGGCTTTTCTCCAATTTAATATTAGTTATTTCTAGAGAGTTTTCAGAATCTGCAGTTTAAACATATATTTTTCTTCATTGTTGACACAGTAGAGGTGTAACATTTAATTTTTTGTAATTTCAGAAGATTTACTTCGAATGGTTTTTAGTAACTCTACTCAGATATGAACAAAAAATATATATTTAAGGAGATACTAATGTATAGAGCAATATGAGCAAAGAGAAGCTTTAACAAGTCTTAAAATATGAAATTACTGAATAGTTTTATAAAATAATTAGGTTAGTAATGAAATAACTAACCGTCTGGGTTCCGGATGAAGAATAGACCCAGGGAATCCCCTGCCTGTCGTAAGAGGCGACTATCTGGGGCGATTGTCCTAAATATTCTAATTCCCTTGTCCCATTTACCAATTTATCCTATCCTGAATAACCCATGTTTAATATGGTACAGAATACAGAAGACCACAACGGCGATAGAGGCGGAGAAGAAAAACTTCAGTACGGCAAAATCGGCGGAAGTGGCAACCCGGATTTTAGGGGTAGTATAAAATCATCGGTAGCGTCTGATCCAGAATGGGCGGCTACAAACAGCGACTGTTCCACATTGGACGGCTGAATACAAGGCCCTCCTTTTCGGGGGTTGTGGCATCAGGCCTTAGAATCCTGATACACATAAAAAAACAAGGGAAACTGGAGACTTGATGCAGAATGAAAAATAAGAACGATATTCCCCGGGTGGTAATCCACACCTCCAAAGGAGGGAGCCCCAACGGATACGGGGGGGGGGGGCAATTCTGCGAAGGGTAACCAAAACCCAAACTTAAATCTCAACCGATCAACAAACACAAAGAGAGACATGAAGAAGAAGGACAACACCAAGAACAGAAGAATAATATATGGGACATGGAACGTACAGGGATGGAGAACTAAGACAAAGGAAGTAATTAAGGAATTCCATAACAGCAAAGTTGACCTACTAATAATTAGCGAGACGAAAAAGAAAGGAACAGGAACAGAAATGATAGATGGAATCCTTCACTGCTGGAGTGGCATCCCGAAAGAAGAAAGAGCAAAAGCAGGCGTGGGAATCCTAATAAAAAAGAAATGGCTAATGTCAATACAAAATTGGGAACCAATTAACGAGAGACTTCTAAAAATAAACATGGAAGTATATGGTAGACAGATCGTGATCCTGGGGGTTTATGCACCAAATGAGGACAGCCCCATCGCTGAAAAAGAACAGTTTATTGAAACCCTACAACAAGAGATAGAGCAGGTAAAGAGTAATCAAGAACTAATCATCGCCGGCGATCTGAACGGGAGAGTGGGCAGAAAAGATAAGGACAGTACCGTTGGATGCTTCGGAGAGGAGACTGAGAATAGAAATGGAGAAATGATAATAGAACTATGCGAGCTGAACAATCTCCGTATTACGAATGGATTCTACAAACACAAAACCATACATATGTACACCTGGATACAACCCACAAGAAAATTAAAATCCATCATAGACTATTTCATCGTGAAAAAGGAAACAACCCTAAAGATTAAAGACATTCGAGTTAAACGAGGAGCGGAGTGTGGTAGTGACCACAGACTCGTAGTGGCAAAGATAGATTTCCCATGGATAAGAGCACAAACAACAATGAATGAAAGAGAAACGGGAAAAGATATAGAAGAATGTAAATTAAAACTGCACTTACTTCAAGATGAATCCATCAAAGATCTATATCAAAGAAGACTCGACCAAAAATTAAACGAATTCCAATTTAATAACTTAGAAGAAACGTACACACATATAAAAAATAGTATAAAAGAAGCAGCGATGGAGGCCTTAGGGAAGAAAGAAAAGGGAAGCAAGGAATACCTGGAAAATATAAACGACGATACTAAAAAGTGCATAATAGAAAAAAAACAGTTATACGAAAGGTGGCTCAATACAGACAAACCCGAAGATCTTGAAAAGTATAGGGAAAAAAACAGAGAAGTCAAAAGAAGGGTTGCTAGAGAGAAGAATGAAAAGTGGGAATCGATATGCCAAAATATAGAGCAAAATATAGGAGGAACCAGAAATACAGAAGCCTGGCGAATAATCAAAACGCTAAGAACAAATAACAAAGAACGGACGCAGATAAATTATATCTCAGAAAAAGAATGGCAAGAATACTATCAAGGCCTACTCACGGAAAACCGACCAATGTTCCAGAGGTCAGAAGATAATAGTGATAATAATGAAACCGATCAACAAAATCCAGAAGAACAACTTACGGTAACTTTTAGAGAAATAAAGGATATTGTAAAAATACTGAAAAACAATAGATCTCCCGGACCAGGAGGTATATCTCCGGAGCTTATAAAGTATGGACCCGAAAAGCTTCTTCGTATGATCCAAAGAATGTTTGAGAGAGCCATTAATGGAGAAAAGTTGCCACAGGAATGGACAAATGCCTATATTACATCAATCTTTAAAAAAGGGAATAAGAAAATATGTGAAAACTACAGAGACATCAGCGTTATATCTACAATGGGCAGGCTCTACGGAAAACTAATTAAACAAAAATTGGAGAAAGATATTAAGGACAAAATAGGAGAGGAACAGGCGGGGTTTACAGCGGGAAGATCCTGTATGGATCACATCTACACAGTTCAACAACTAATCGAAAAGAAAATGGCTAAAAATAGATCAGTACATCTTGCATTCATAGACTTAAGAAAGGCATACGATTCAATACCAAGAGAAAAGCTTTGGAAATGTATGAAACAACTCAACATCCCAAACAAACTGATAATCGCAACCAAAAACTTATATCAAGGGAACACGGTGGCTATTAAACTAAATAATAAGATCGGACAAACATTTGAAACCTCCAAAGGGCTATTACAGGGATGCTCAACGTCTCCTACACTATTTAAGATATTCCTTGAAACCATGGAAACAAAAGTGCGAAGGCATGGGAATTCCAATTAGAAATGAACATCTATTCACCTTAAGTTTCGCGGATGATCAAGTAGTAATGGCACAGGATGAAGAAGACCTAAGCTACATGATCCGCAAACTGACGGAAGAATACTCAAAAAACGGGCTAGAAGTGAACTTTAAGAAGACAGAATATCTAGCCACAGGAACGGAAGACGTCGCAGATCTAGAAGTCACAGACGACATCACAATAAAGGGGAATAAAAGATTTAAGTACCTAGGTTTTACTATCTCCAAAGAAGGGACAACCACGGAAGACATGAAGAACAAGATAGGGCAAACTAGATCGTGTATTAGGCAACTAAATGGAATTCTATGGAATACGCACATTACAAAGAACAGAAAAAAGATGATCTTTAACGCAATAATTAAAAGTATCATGACATATGGAGCAGAAAATTGGGTAATAAAAAAGAGTGATCAGAGCAGAATTATAGCCACAGAGATGGAGTACTGGAGACGATGCGCTAGAAAAACAAGACGGGATAGGATTCCTAATGAAGAAATAAGGAGAAGGATGTCGGTAAAGGAGGACATACTGACCTACATCGAAGGAAAACGCCTGCAATGGTACGGCCACGTTAGGAGAGCAACACCCCAACGATGGATAATAAAGATAACGGAATGGAGCCCATTAGGAAGACGTAAGAGGGGACGACCCAGAAGATCCTTTAGGGATGAAGTGGACGAGGCCATGGATAGGAGAAGTCTCGGAGAAGGAGATTGGAACAACAAAGAGGAATGGAGAAATCGGTTGAGAGAGGGCAGACGGCAGCAGCTGTAAACACCCTATATATATATATATATATATATATATGAAATAACTCTTTTGATGGCTTTGATTTTGTCTTCATTTTCAAGCCAAGACTTAAGACTAAGACTATCAATACCAAAGTAAGGTAATAATGAATAGTTTCGAGACCAAGACTGAGCTGTCAAGACGAAGACAAGGCCGAATCATTAGTCTCGAGACCAAGACAATAGCACCAAAACTTGGATACCAATATCTTTGCTTAGCTTGAGCTTAGATGGATCACAAAAAATTAAGCAACGATCTTGTCTTACGGATTTCTTGAAATAACTTTGTCAATTTGTCCATCTAAGAATTGATATCGGCACTGTCTTGCTTTTCTCGATTGTAGTCTGTTCTTCCAATCTCCGTTTGCATTTTGTTTTCCATGGCCGTGTTTGCTTGATCTCTTAAGATCTTTAGGATCTCCTTCTTTTTCTTCACCCCATTAGGCTCGAATCCTTTATTTCTTAATCCATCTGCTGTCTTCCCGTCAAACATGGTGTTATTATTTATTTTTTTTACATTATTTATGCATCCTGTGCCATGCTCATTCTGTTCCGTATGTCCACGTTCTGAAATTTATTCTTGCATTTTTTTTTAGTTTGTGATACATCTGTTGCAGGGAGCTGCAGCTATTAACTTTTTGTGTGTCACAGCTTGCCCCGTTCTGGTATTTATTTACTGGTCTGTTGTGGTATTGTTTGTTAGTGTACTCTTTAAATGTTTAAGTCTGCTCTTTTTTTATCGTTTGAGCCCTTCTCCTGTTGTCAGGTATTCATTTCAAGCTGATGCTTTTGCTGTAGAATATTTTAGAGACCGCTGGTGATGCGTGAATTCTTATAGAAGGCCTTTGGTTGGCGGTTCTATAGCTTCCATTTGTTTTCTGTGTACTTCTTTTTGTGTCATTGTTTGCAACAGTTTGTTCTAGGGTATGTATTCATACGCCTATCTTAAGTGTATGGACACTAAATAGTCTTCGTTATTTCTCACATCTTTTCGGCCTTCCAGACGGATAAGAACTTTTACTTTAGATTAGGAGAGAGCTGGCCAGCCCATGAGCAACTTACTTGCTCGCTGTAATGTTGAAATTTCAACCTGAAATACGTAAGTCTGCGTTTGGCTTTACAATTAAAATAAAAGTTCTGAAAACTACTTATGGTGTAACGTCATGTGTCCATACACAACAAGGCATACTTATCGTGGTGCATTTTTTGCGGCCTAAGGCAGGCCTTGGAATGAGCAGAAGGCGTCCTAAATAAACACAACAAAGGAATGCATATTATCTATCGTGATGCAATCTACGACGAGCAAATATTGGCGGCCTCAAGCAGATCTCCAAATGCGCAGAAGGCGACCTAAATAAATCCAACACTGTCTGAAATGGTTGCTTAATGCGGCTAGAGTCTTAATTACGTTAGAATTTTTTAATACTAGAACGTGTAAAACTTTAGTACGGCAGAAAGATACAAATCAAGCAACTAAAGGACGCATAACTTACCTTAATGCAGGCAGACGTTTGGTTCCAAACAGGTTTGTTTTTCTATACAAACCTGTGCTTTTTGGCCGGCCTAGTAGAATTGGCTGCAATGAATGCGAAGAAAAAGGGGTCGCCTAGTTCCGCGGTTCGAGGAGGATGAAAAACTGGTTTCTTTATAACTCGTAATCTTAATTATACTGATCGACAAGGGAAAACTGTGTACATTGGGTCCTGGTTCTTATATTCGACATAAGTCGAAATGTCACTAAAATTCAAAGACAATTTACAGGATTTACCCAATTCTCAGAACATAAACCTAGATTGGTGACTCCCGGGCATTCGTAGTTACGCAATCGTGGCAACTTGTTAACCTTTTCGCATCTCTCACCAACAACGTAATGGACTACGAGCAAAAGAACCTAACAGTCTTTCACATTGCCAATTAGATATTGTTGAAATAAAAGCATTAAAAACGCGTGATCAACTATTTTTGCTCGTTATTAAACTGGAGCGTTCCACCGACTAGATTGGATAAAACAATAACTAAAATATAAGGTGCCAAATAGTTCTATCTGGCACGTTCACTGCTGATTACTTGAAGCAACAAACAACTAAACGCTTCAAAGGAAGCAAAAATATCAAAGAAAATGATCAGGATCATGTAATGACAGTAAAATAGCACCTTTAAATGGTAATATGACAGATATAAAATAATGGTTATTATTACTAACATTACACAGACAATGGAGGACATATGAATGTACCACTAATAACAAGCTATTAGGTACCACCTTAAACAATACTTAAATATCCCAGACCATACAAAAGTACTCGATTGGGTTGTCACATCTAAACCGTACATAAAAGTACTGAAATGTCATGCAAACAAGTATTATAAGTAGCATATATATTGTAATAGCAACCACGCTTTAACAAAATATGAAATTTATAATTATTGCAAGATATACTACACTTTATAAATTATATTAGTTTCAAACTCAAGGCAATTTAAATGAATGTAATATTTATTACCTAAAATAAATGGTTTATTGCTCTCTACTTATTTTATTTATCTGCAATAAATTACGACTTAACTCCGGTGAACATGAAACAAATTTTAACTCTCAATTATTAGGGAAAATGCACCATTCCCAATTGACAGATTAAATAACCTCTAAATCTAATTCGGTAAATAAGATGATCCGTCAGTGCAAAATAGCGCAAAATTTACCTTTAAACGCCAAAATAGCAAGGATGCATCAGGTAAATACGATTATTTCTGTTACGTAGCAACGACTAACCTTGTTTTATTTCTAGATGACGAAAAAACTCACGTTCAGATGTGCTTTTGTCCTATTTCCGCCAAAAACTGCAAATTCCGCGTCAACTTGGCACCTTCTAGAGACGCTACCTCAGATACTCGGACCTGGATGGATCTGAGCAACTGGAACCTGGTGCTACATTTCGTAGACAGTCCGAACTTGAAGAACCCCACGAATTATGGGGCTCCTGCAAAGACTTTCTGTGAATTCCTACTTTAATAGGAGACCTTTCGGAGGCTAGATACACTTTCCAATGCCGCCACGGGAATTACGCACTTGGGAATGCCTTGTTGGTTAAAATGTCTACACCCACGGATTGCTGATGCTTTCCTCTCCAGGTACCACCAAAAAGATCTGCCTTCCGATGCCTGGCGCTGCTTCAAATTCGTCACCGAAGTTGGCTAGCAATCAACGCCTCACCAGGTGGAAACTTGTTTACCTAAATTCACTATCTTTGGGGCTCCTAGCTTGGGAAAATTACACCCACAGTTGCGCGGAAACTTGGTAAATCACTTTACACAAAACTGGTATTACACAAGACTATTGAATCACAATTTAATACAGTGAAATGTGGAGCTCAATTTGCCCCGAACATGTAAAATTTAAGCTTGTTTGATTTCTTATGACAATTGACTGTCTCATAACTTAGCCACTAGATTTTCATATGTCTAAAAGAAATTAGGTTTGATTACATGTTTCAACTTATGGACTACAGTATTGATGTCATGTCTTTGCCTAACTACTAAAATTGTCTTTTTCTTGGAATAAATTTCACTACACTTTGCTAAAAGAAGAGCATCTCACTAATTGTCTTTTGATCGGTTGCCTTACATTTCCATTGCTCTTTGCAATAATTAGTTTGCTCGCACTGTTTCGTTTAACTTTCAGCTGATTTGCCGTTTGCTGGCTTATAAACTTTTAATACAATTTGTTTAATTAACAAATCAATCTGTATCATTTTATTCACATTATGTTTGGCGTTACTAAGAGCAAATCCGTCAATCAAGGATTAAATTGCATTGATCCTTCCGAACATTTATCATATTTGAAACTCTGAACATTATTCTTCTGAAACCTGCCTTACCTAATGCTAACTTTTATCCCTCCAATTATTAGTTTGTTACGTGCTAAAAGCATATGATATTAATACTAGTAATCTACAGTATATAAGTGTTGAATAAGAGATCAAGTGGGATTAATGCGATAATAACTCATAAAAATTAATATCAGATTGGCATTGGTCGCTACTAGAGGAAAAAGATAAACAACGGTTTTGTTTTGAAAAAAACGTGTGACAGCATTTGAAAGTGCAAGGGGTTTCGTGACTATTCAACACTATAACATATAAGCCAATCACATTGCAGACATTTGCTTTTTTCAACCAATAACAGCAGTATATTACTGAATATTGGGCACCATGCAAAATATTCACAAAACAATGTACGTACTCAAAAAATAAATAGCCATGTTGCGAAGTATCGCTTAGAAACGATGTTCTGTCCTTAGTGATATCGCTAGGTTACGTAACACTAAACCCCAACAAACTGTATTGTTTGTTGTAAAAATTTTAAATTGCTGTATTTTGGAAGTGTTCCGCTGAATTTAATTGAGAATGAATAATTATATTAATTGTTGGATTATTTTTCAATAAAGTTAATCGTTATGTATTAATATTGTTAAATAGTCGTCCCAAATACCACTCGAAGTGGATATATATTTTTTTAAAATATTTTGCCATTTTCATAGAAATTAATGCAAATTTCACTCAACAAAATCACATTTAAATGTCACTCGCCTTCGGCTCGTGACATTTTTGATGTGATTTTGTATCGTGAAATTTAAAAGCAATAATTTACATGGAAACGACAAAATATTTGTCAAAAATATATCCACTGCTTGTGGTATTACCCTTGATAATCTCGCCATTGCATATGGTTTAGCTATAGTAGGGAATGTTACTGGCTAACCGTCCTGGAAGGAGATTTAAGAAGCGAGTATCATTTTTCCGACGAATGTAAATTCGAGCTTAGAAGCGATTTGAGAAACCACGGAATAACGTTTGCAAAGTTTATTGCCTGTTTAACATGGTACGTACAGTTATTTTGGCATCTACCGCATTTTATCTTGAACTTCGAATTATAGCAAAAAAGTGTAGGCGTGAAAACCTATCGAAAATTTAGTCTGATAGAAGTCACCAGGCAGTTTTGAGGCCTACTTGCTGCATGTGATAGCTGACGATTTGGGGCTGTCAAGCTGACATTTAATCTGACTCATTAAACCTCTACCAGTGTAACCACGAACAGATAAGTGCTTTTGATGATATTTTGCATATGATAACGCTGTGTAAACATTAGAAAGACTAGTAGTTTATGTTAAGAGGGGTACCCCGCCCCGTTCATATAATAGGCTAATTTTGGATGTCTCAAGTTTTGATTGATAATAAAACTAGTTAAGGGTATTGCTCTCTTTCATTTTAATTACAAGCATTGAGTTCAATAATTGTTTATTTAGATATACAGTGAAGTTAGAAGTTTCTTGACATATATCAGTGTACCTGAGTATTAACTTGTTGGCGCTCCCTTTAACATCTTAATTCGCGACGTCTTCACTGTTGCTAGTAGACGGGCCTCAAGTACACTTATATAATGTTCAATTGTTGAGTTAAATAATTAAAGAGCGACGACCTAAAGGTAAGTAAAAAGCTAACAAGTTACTACTGCTCACATCAAGTGCATTTATTAATGTAAAGTACTAATTATCTTGCAATAAATAAAATATTCAATTCTGTGCTCATTTTGACCTTATTCATTCTGTTACTTCAGAAATAGAATTACTGTAAGTAGTACACCACTACAGTATATTATAAAGAAGCCTCGCTTTTAGTAAGTTGCCGATTCAAATCGGTAGCAATCGCCGTAATACGCTTCTGGGCGGGGATCCAAAAATTATCACACTAAATCAGTAGTGCACGCATATAATTTGGGATAAATAGAATTTACTGAGTAAATACATTTTTCATCTTCCTCAATGCAAATCAGTCCTTTACAAACGGGAGCTAATTATCCAGGTACCTCTATACTGCCCACATTCATACTAGACTATTTTATCTGCTGAGAGAGCAAACCAGCATGCAAATTCTTTTTCTTCTCCTTCTTCTTCTTTGGCCACTTTCTGTCTACTCCTGGATATAAGCCTCTTTCAAATGTGTGTTATTCTTGATGTCCATCTGTCTAGACCTGGCTACAGGTCCTACCCATTGCCATTTAAGTTCTGCGGTACGTGTTATTGTATCATCAACTTTGGCTCTACGTCGAGCTTCTTGCTTTCTGATGTTGTCTCTTAAGCTGATACCAAGTATACCGAGCTCCGTTCTTCTCTGCAGTACTCTTAGATAGTCGGCACTTTTTTTTGCCATTGAAATGGTTTCCAAGCCATAGGTAATCTACACACGTCATAAACTTTGCGGTTGATATTTATTAGTATATCCCGATTTCTGAGTACATGGTTTAAGTTTCAAAAAGCTGCCCATGCTAGTCTTATTCTAGGTGTTATCTCAACTGTCTGACTTTCTTTACCTATTTTGATGAGAAAATCAGACAGCTGAATAAGACGTAGAATAGGACTAGCATGCAAATTAGGTAATTTTTAGCCAGTCAGCAATTACGATTTTGGTGCAAATGCTATCATTCACCTGTATTAAATATGCCTCTCAGCACCGTTATTACTCTCAAATTGCTAATAAATGTAAAAGGGCGAAGCCCAGGTGATGGGCAATAGACAAAACAATATTTGAACAAATAACTTGAACAATAGTTGACATTTCTTTACAACATGACGTAAAATCTTAAAATTACATTTATTTAACTGGCGTCCCACTCTCTGGTACAAATATAATAACTGTTTGCCGAATAAATCTGAATCTACGACCTGGATATTTAAAGGCACT
>OW679203.1:33529795-33564617 GCA_940337035.1 Agriotes lineatus
AGTTTATCCAGAAAATTTGGTTGGCAGTCCTGCACAGTCAGGAACTTACCTTGGCGTTTACGTATCCTAAAATACCGTTTAAGCCTGGGTTTGACTACTCTAAAGCACATCATACAAGTTCCTTTACAGAAAAAAAAGAATACAAGGAAATAAATATGGAAATCGTTTAAATAGATCTATTGTTACTCATACCTGTTCAAAATGAACCAGGAACTCCAAATTTACAGACAAAATTCAACATTAACAATTTCTTAAGTGATGCCACTATATACTGTCTAAGTCGGAAATTATTATTCCCACCAGTAGATGCCTGTTTAATTACTCAACAAACAGGGGCCTGAGGCGGTTTTCAAATTTAGCTATAACAGAACGTCAGAACGCAAAACTTTATTTGCTCCTAAATCATCTGGCTTTACAGATTTTTTTGTGTACTTAATGATGCAAAAATGGTTAATTTTACAAAAATCTAACCCACTTTTTATTTTCGCACTGTTATTACATGCAACTAAAATACAAGCGCTACCTGGTTAGAAACCGGCAGTGCCTCGGAAATCGATGGTAACGTTAGTGACTTGTAAGCGATCACACTTACCACCTGAATAGAAATGTAACTGACCCCTTGAGCCCACGTCATCATCAGGAAGTAGCTGAATGGCGATGAAATAACCACGGTCTCGTCTGCATGGTGGCAAACGGTATGGAGTTCGAGGATAATAAACATGTAGTTGGTGGTCCGCAGGTTGCGGAAACATTCACGAAGGTAAAACCACAACACCCCGTTACTCCAAAAGCATGAGGAATCAAACATCAAATACGGTATCAGCCGTTCTAAGGATAGCACCCTAATTAGCGAAAAGTTTCCTCTTGCATATGACTCTTCCTTACGACATAGTCGAGCACGGTTCACGACATGTCTGCTTTGTTCGAGTCGCGAGAGTTTCTTGTATGAAGTGACATGAACCGGGTAGGCGACCACTATTCCAACCCCGTCTAAAGAGCACAAATGGAAATTTGCAATCGCTCGAAGTGTAGCCCCAATTTTAACGTGAGACAAGGCGTACATAATTGAATTTTGCCAAAAATGGCCATAAAATAAACAACTTCATCACCGTGTCGTAACAGTTTAAAATATTATAGTAAAAATTCCTAATTACAGTGTTTCACTGTAGCTGCCCACAACAGAGGTATTTGTAAAACCAATAAAAACATCTCGTAATTATATGTAGCTACCCGAACCGCATTTTACCCACATGAAATTCAACATCTCATATTGTTGGGTGTCGCAGAATTTTATATCGATTGCCAATCTAGTACCTATATTTAAAGAAACCATGGTATTGTCCCACCACCCCGCTCGTCATATTGCATGTAGAACGACGCTGTTCGCCCGTAAATAGTCTCGAAGGTGTCCATTTTGATTTAATCGAAGCCCGGTGACCGAGTATGCTCTTGATTTACTGCACAAATAAAGTTTGTGTATTGCGCTAGCTATTTACCGTAAAATTTTAAATCTGTAAGTCTGTATGCGCAAACCTTGTATGTATTTTATGAGAAAATTTGCAGTTGTTGAATGAGTTAGAAGTGCAGCAATGCATTAGGCGCTTAGGACCAGTGTGTTTTTCCCTGAAAGTTGACTTCCCAGAAAAACACACTTGGAGTTGCTGCTTATCCCATGACGTGACGTCTCAAGCAAGAGGTATAATTTTTATTGATTGTTTGTTGCTGTTTTGGACTTCCGCTGCTACCCCCATAAATATATTTTTATGAATATTAATTTAATATAATCCCTACCCTTTACCCAACAATTTTCATTGTTAAGCGAAGTGCAGCGCTACAGTCGAATAAGCTTTAAAAAATATATGTATAACGTTGTAATGTTTTTACAGTCCCTGCAAACGGAGTTTTGGATTTACATCTCGTATAACTCTAATCGGAGAAAGGTTTAGCCAAACTCAAATTTATATGATCAAGAAAACACAATATATTTACCAACGATATATTATTTATAACTATATGTACAAAATAATCGGCAATTCTAAACAAACTGAATTGTATATTAAAAAAATTAGCAATTTCCACGGGGGCTGCGTTTATTTGCCAATTGAAAAACTACAACCCATTTAGCAGGTAGTTATCGGTGTTGGCAGGATTTGTTCTGGTGCGAAGTATGTATTTCGTCCCTGTATGTCGGATGTCAGCAAACGCGGCTTCAAGATAAGCGGTTTGTTTATAGTTAGTGCTCTGCAAACAAACGCATAAATTAACAGGATTAGGGCATACCTGCGGTTTCGGGAATGCGTAAGGGCTAGTGAGGGATGTGCTGGTACCTTAGGATAGCCATGCGTTATTCCCGGGAAAGCTGCTTCGTGAATTTGTCTCTGCTGAAATTTGTTCATTTTAACGGGCAAATGGATTTGACAGCTCGACGTTCGCTTGCTGTGAATTCATCTGCGTTTGGACTCGAGAGGCGGGCTTTGACTTCGAGCTCCAGAAAGTCGTATTTGGATGTAAATGGTTGACCCTTCAGGTAAGTCACGTAATGCTGTTATATTATTCGTGCTACCTTCGTTCAGAATTTACGAAAGGATTCCTAGAGGTCAGGTTGTAACTAAATTATAATATTCTCATCGCCTACGGTAGTGTCGCGGACGTGAGGGATTTTAATTATCAAAAATTATATTAAGAGACAGTGACACACTCTCATATTGTAACATACAGGTCGGGTTAGGTTGGTATCTCAGGAGACAGTTAGACACTGTCACACTTTAACACCTGGAGAGGATTTAGAGGAAGAAAAGTTCAGAGACTCATATCGGTCGGATAAGATCAGAGTCTAAGCCCAAGAGTGCTTAGGGCGGAAAACTCTTTCAGCTTAGAGCAGTTGCTGGTAAGGATTGGTGAACTCAAGTGACTTGGTTGTGGAGTCTACTTATATACTCTCTGGGCGGCTTTATCAGTACAGCGGCTCTGGGCAACATTGAGTGGGAGACGGCGCCGGAGTTGCTTCTTCTTGTCTTCGCGTATAGCGGGAACGTGATTTGCTATCAACAGTTCGAGCGCCGGATAGATGTAACGCTCGATTATGCGATGTACAAATTAAATATATTTTGAATATACCAATAAAATTTGGTGCAGACGTTAACGTTACAAGGTAAAGTCTTAATATCTGGACCGGATTCTCCTGATAGGAATTTTTCCCAGAGAACTATCGGTAAACGAAACAAGAGGTAACGCTCTATAAATTAACACAAATTTGTCGCTGCATGCTTTCAGGTACAACTATTTTCACAACCTCTAGTGAAACGGGCTTTAATATAAGCTTGGCATATTTAAATGTTCGTATGAATTGCAGTACCCGTATTGCAGTCAACCTGATTAGAACATGAAGTAGAAGGAGTTGGGAAATTGGTAAAGTAGAATGGCATCTACTACAACGCGCAGTGTGGAAATACAATGAGTGGATTTTATCACAATGCCATAGTAAAATTAAAGGTTGTCTCTAAAAAAGTTAACGCAGAAACATTACCTTATTGTTACTGCTATTACCTAGGTGTTCGCTAGCCTAGAAAGTCAATAAGTTGTAGTCTCTTCACTGCAGTTACGCATTCCACAACCTATTATAAACTAACCTTCGGAACTAATAGAAACTTACATTATTATAAAGTAGCTAGCGTGCTATATATTTTCCATTGACTAAATATGATTTACTTGCACTTTTTCAAGAAACTCCTTTATTCTACATATTTCAACTAGTCTTGCATTCGTCTTGTGTTTAGAGAAACGCGAAAGAGAAAGATATGGAGTAAATAATTCAATATAATTAGAAGAGTTGCATAATGGATGTCGTCAATGTGGCCTTTCACAATTCATTGGGAACAAAATTTCGAAGTGGGAAGCTTTCTCAGCTTGCATTTGTTTCCAGACTTCTCCATTTCCATAGCAAAAGAAATGCTGCCTCTGTGGTTAGTTATTTCATAGCACAACACAATAACAAAATGGGAATCTCACTGCTCCCTTTAAAATTGCACGTCGATTCCGTCGCCAGGGTTTGCAAATCTACCCTCCCGGGGACCACCTGTTACTTCTAACTCAATTCCGAGCAGGTCCAAAACGACGTTAACAACTTGTCGGGCGCAAATTGTAGGGTTGATCATTTTCTCCAACCCGGGGCTCGTCTTGTGAATGAAACTGTTATTTCCAAACCCCGGCGTGCGGGTGAGAAATCTTAAAGCGGCGACTGGAGACCGGTGAAATAAATACAAATGGCTGCAGTTACATAGGACGCCAGGGAGAGGCAATTTGTAGTCATTGATGCGCTCTGCGTTAATGCAGTGTTTAAGCCGTAGAAAGCTTAAATTGCACTTTGAGATTGCTACCTGAATCATTTACATACGACTTAAGGATTAAAAAGGGGTTAAACGGAAAGACGTCGACTTTTTATTGCGAGAAGTGGTACGATGCAAGAATTATCATTCGTCAAGTTTCAAGAGCTTGGCATGTTATATTCATAATTTAAAGTTATTTGCATTTTTTATCTGGATTTGTTTCGATTGATATTTACTACAAAAGGTTTATAGTTGGCAGCATCGATAACCGCAGTGCTGCTGTTTTAGCACTAAATCAAACTATAAAGAAGAGTGCGCACTTGATTTGTCTCCTTTTTATGGTTTTCTGTTTCATCCGCTGGTCAGAGGACACTTTCCGAATTGGGTATCCTTGTAAAATTAAAGTGAATGGCAATTAATGGTTCCCTTTTCATTTGAATCCTGTTCTATAGTTAGTTTGCACAACACGTGTCTTTGTTTGCAGGTTCCGTTAGTTCCTTTGCCGTCAAAGGACTTTGCCAGCAACACAATTACTCTTGCATCCATCTTGCAGACGTGTACCCTTGCATGCAAAACATCGATTTGCAATAATTGAATTCTAAGTGATTCTCCCGGGACATCGCACAACATCTGAGACGCGTCCTCGTAACTTTGCTTCCGCTTCTGCTGTCTGACTAGCTTTTACTTGTACTCTATTTCCCAGAAGGAGTCAGGTCGCAACAACCCTTTCGGGAAAATTTATATAAGGTGTTGCTCATGGTTCAAGTCAGTCTGAGGTGAAGTGCCGACGAACGCTCAACATGTTCTCTAAACCGTACGTGTATATGTGTTAAATGTACTAGGTGTTAGGAGCTTAACTATTGCTGCTAATAGTACTAGTAATTAATTTAGGTTTTAAAGATTTAGATAATATTAGAAACATTTTGAAATATGCATGAATTCCGTGCGAATGAAGATTTGCCGAACATTTTCCAAATATTGAAACTTTTATCTGATCAACGAGATAATGCTTCTTGTTGTATCTTTGCACTCCTAGAATGGATAACATTGTTCTTGTGGCTACCATTGCCCTAAAATCAATTTATTTTAAGCTGAGACTGAAGATATTTTACTCTTTGAGCAATCAGATCATTTTGACCATTATTTTGTACCTTAATATGGAAAAATTCAAAATACAATTATATTCTCCTTTTAATAATCGGATTTCTCTTTTTTCTTAAATTTTTTGCACTTTTTAGAAAGCACCTCAAAAAACGTATCTTATAAATTGATAGAACCAGGCTATTACACTAAAGGGGGTTGCAGCTTGTTGAGGGGTGATTTGCGAACAGGCCAGCCAGGCCAAACTACCTCATAATACATTTTTTTTTGTGATTATATTAAAAATTAAGTATTATGCACTAGCTATTGATACAACATATTGGTGTCGTGTTTTACTTATTCTAGTCGAATTGGCGACCTACTAAATTACTTGATTTTATTGCGCGACCTACTTTTGCAAAAATCTTTGTTAGTAAGCAATAACGCTGCCGTTTAACCCAGTAGAGTGACACCAATGATGGTGCTTGCGTAAAAGTGGCTTGCAATAACGTATTACATTTGGACTACAATAATTTCCTTAAAACTAACAAAATTATCTAATTTATGGTCGACCATTAGTTTGAACAACCACGGAGTTCCTTCAGAGTCTAGAATACTAGTATCAAATTTGAAACAATAAAGTTCTTTTTTACTATTTCCCCATGCTTCAAACGAAAATGATAAACGTTGTACTTATGCCTGCTACTAAGTTAATTGGGAAACTCCGAACTGAATTTGATATTAATGTAAATTTCGTCAAGTTGAAGCTTAAAAAATGACTCTCCAAATACTAAAGTTCAACATCCTTTTTATCAAGCATCTGATTGTTTTTATTATTTATCCATGCTTTCAAAACAGCAAACCTTGTACTTATGCTTACTACTGAGTTGCATTAGAAACTCACAATTGCATTTGATATTAATATTGTTGGACATCCAGGAACTGACCAACCAACACGGGGATTGCTACACCAGGGCAGCTTTTACAGGGAGGCTCCGTCCTCCAAGCGTTGTTTTCGTGAAAGTTGAGCAGACCCTTCGGCGGACGGTTGTAGGCCAGCTACTCGTGCACACAACTGTCACTGATGTTAATTCATCCAGGTATTAATAAATTGAATCACTCATTTGCGGGGATTGTAGGCTAGCTACCCGAATTCAATAACACAAGTGATAGAATTAATTATTTATAATGCACATATCGGTTTCACAATAGAATGTACACATAATCTAAGTTCACTCCCAGTGCAATGTCATAACTTGAATACAAAATTAGTACTAGCTTAACCACCTCTCTATTTATACCAAAGATGGAGTTGTATATCTTAATTGCCTTGTTTACAAGAGTGTTGCTATATTTATTATCATAATGGCGTCTTTATGGCCATGCAACGATGTAAATTCCGTAAAGCTGAAACTGAATCTGCAAATACTTAAACTATGTTATTCTGGTAATAGTATCTTTTTGATATTTTTTTTTAAACTTGGAAATAGAATTAAGGTAAAGGTAAATTCAACAACATCCGTGCGTGAAACTGGCACCCCCATTTGAAATTGTCTATTTTCACCATTACAAACCGCCTGTACTTAGTTTGTGTCGTTTTGTACTCAACAAATATTGTTTGTACTTAAAGGGGAAAAAGAAATAAATTAATTTGGTGCGCGTTAATTTACGATGAATCCTCCCTTCCCAATCAGATTTATCAATATTTACCATTACAGATGGTTTGTATTTTATTTGTACCGGTTTGTAACACATAATATTGTTTACCTGACATGATGAAAAATTATAATCAAGTCAATTGGAGGCGCTAACTTCACTCTAGCACCTCCATTCAAAATTCTTAATTTTTAACAGTAGAAATAGTTTGTCCATAAAAGGCTATCCAAATTCGATTATCACTAAAGTGATCCCGCTAGTGGTAAGAGATACGAAGTTGGTTAAATTGGGTCGAAGTTACACAAATATATCTGAATTAACTTCTACCGCTAAAAATTTAAAAACATTTATTGGGATCTTAAAATTTAAAAAATACACCCAAAATGTAGATATTTAATTTTTACAAAATTACATTGTAATTTCCAAAGTATAAAAATTTTAAACACAAAAAGTTATAATGGATAAGAATCCGGCCACTACAAATATTTTAGCAAGTCTGTACCGATTCGTAATTTTTGAAAATGCAATGTTTGTTTAAGATTAAATTCTAATTACTGTTCCCTATTAATCGAGGTTTGTCGATAGCTGAAGTCAGAAGAGTCGAGTCAAGATTACATAGGTGTTTATTATTTTTAAGTATTGTACAAAATAAAATTTGGTTTATTAAATATTTACAGCAAATTAAACAAAAAATAGGTTCTTCTTGGTGGCTTCTGCTTTACGGAATTACGGAATTTATAAAAAGTTTTGTGCTTATAGCAGGAAGAGATGGTTTACGGACAGGCTTCTTTTGAAGGCAGTTTGACTAACACAAGCAAAGAAGGTTTTAGCTCAGGTTTACGAGTAACCCAAGCAATTCAATTTCTCAGCAAGAAGCTAGAGGTAGAACTTATATGAATTTCGAATAAAACGTAGTTCGGGGCAGGATTGCTGGTCTGGACTGGCGGTGACTGGTGGAGCCCCCAGAGCCCAAGGTACTACCTTGTAATATTTTATATGCAAAATGTAATTAAAAATTTTCCAATTGTAACTAATGAAGCTATTAAAAATGGCGAAACGTTTTAATTTAATTATTAAAAATATGTTACAACTAAATGACTTTTATTTATGATCGAAATGCCAAATTTTACAATCAACTCCTTTCTAAAGCTCAGCTACTGGTCTGCACTCTGAAAAGAACGGGCTAAACCTTTCCGAGGATTGGCTGGGCATCGCTCTTTTATAATGTTTCGATCTCCTTTCACGGCGTTTAAATACGAAAATCTAAGTGGGGCTAAACGTGATAAACTGGTGGGGACTGAATGGTCGGATCGAGCGACGCGGTGCAGGTTACGCAACTTCTCGGATTTACACCTGTGCCCTATCAGACAATCGGCAGGATCTCTAACGGAATTCTTGTTTTTCCTAGGCTCAGCGTGGAACCAAATGTTTGCGAGCACGCATTTTTATGACTGTGATAATACATACAAATTGATAACAGCACTTAAAACGTTTTAAAACAATTTGGGCGCACGCTGTAGCATTTCGCGTGCCGTCTACACGTAAATACTTAGTTTTAACATTATTTAATTTTAATTGCTAAAATAAATTGAAATTTGAGATGAATGGCAATGGTAGTAGATTTCGGTTTACAAAAAAGGTGATTCATAAGTATTGCCACTAAATTATATACGTGTATAGGGTCCGTTGCAAACTTTTGAGCACCACTCGCTAAAATATAAAGGTATATCAGCCTGATGCGCCAAATGCGGTTAAAATACCGAAATAACTAATGCATCACCTTGTAATACTAAAAACTACCGTATCATAAAACCTATTTCAATACCAAGAATAGGTGCAAGGTAAATGTCAGCCAAAACAACTTATGAAAATGTAGTACGTTGTAAAAGTTAAAATATTAAAAAATTTGATGAGATATGAGTTACCAATAGCGCTTTATACCCCCAGCCAACTACGGCAGATATATTACATACGATTGCTGCAATATCTACCTTAACACAAAGGGAAACTATTAAAAACAGTAAGGAGGTAATATTTACGTAGCATTTTATGACAACGTTTCGTTTGCTTAAGGTTTAGATAATGTTATTTTTATAACATAGCATTAATTAATTTAAAAGTAATGCTGCAGCAATATATTTTTTTATTATGTATTTGTAATATTCGTAATAAAGTAAGATTTTTATAATGTTAACGAAACAATATTTTGCAATACTGTTAAAAAATTTATATTATTAAAACATTTCATTTGTTGTTACATAAAAATGTTGCGTTAAATTGCACAGGCCTAGAGTGTTTGGATGTGTTTATAGCTTAAAAAATTAACCCTGTGGAAACGGGGTTATTAGTGTTGCTTGTTTATAATAAAAAATAACATTTAAAAACAAAAACTGTAATTTTTAATACAAAACCCTAGCATAAGTAGCCCAATATCAATTTCAAAGTTTAATAGGTCACTTTCAAACTAGGTATAAAATAAAACTTTAAATTTGTTTTGAAAATGTATTAACATACTTAGCCTTTTACCATTACTTCCGTTGCTCAGTCAATTATTATTCATTTTACCGCAATAATTTTTAGTCAGAGAATTGATTGTCGAATTAATATACCCACACCACGTTACCTAAGGGCGCTCAATAAAATAAACTAAATAGCCCTCCTGTTGCGTCCCCGTAATTACTTCGACACGAAGTGTACGAAGTATTGAAATTCCTTCATATCGAAAACCACTCTGAGTCAAATATCTCTAAAATTCGAGCCAACCGACTAATGAACCCAGTATATCAAATCTCCGTCTCGGCGGTGCGGATCTTTTGGTGAAGATCCCAGCCTACTAGATCAATCCTCCGTATTGGGGGGTGCCTAAACGTGCTGTGCGGGGGATGTATGTTCGTATGTGTACACGATTCCGGTCACCAGGAACCTTCCTGAAGTCTTGGATCGTTTTTATACGATATGTCCTCCGAAAATGAAGACAACATCAACTTTTAAGCTATGGTCGTCGGCAAAAAAAATTTTTGTTTTGGTTTTTTATTTTTTATAAATTACTGGTTTATAGCATTTCATTGTATTAGCGAAACGGAGTGATGCTGAGTATCGAAGTATTCTTGGAAAGCACGGAAGGGCGCTTTTCTTGGGTGGGGGGTACCGTATATTTTGATTTAGAAATAATTTAGTTTTATTTGATACCGGAAGAAAATTTCAGAGCAGTTCGTTATAGTTCATATAATATTTCTTTTAAGAAAATGTAATTTGCATACCTTGATGTGTTTAATTGGAAGAGAATCTGCCCTTGGTAATAGCAGTAATCTACCTTTGGCGGAAGCATTCGTTATTAGGGAAACTAACGACATGCACAACCACGTCTGTGTAGTTTTCCCGATACTTATTTGGCATAATGATAAAAAACATCTATCTAGAAGCACTAGCACAAATATGGTATGTAATGGCAATAGAGTCATATTAACTTTATTCTCCGGCAACAGTTTTGAAACGTTAGCAAGTCACCATGCGATAATAACGCATTTATTTTGCATCCATTTGTAACGGTTGTATAAGAGTTTCTTTGCGCATCACTGACGATGAATCACTCACACGTGCACCACCAAAGACTAACGAGGGAGCTAAGTGACTTATCTACCACAAAAAGCTCAATTATTGTAATCCACATGTGTCTACAATCTGTAGTCAAGGTTTACGGAGCCGTGACGTCAGAGGCATGTGTTCTTTAGGTAGCATTGATAGTGCACATGCTTTATTACCAAGTTTAGCATAATATATGTTCATGTCGCTCACAAAATTTCTATAAAATTCGTATAAACATTGAATTTATGGGAATTTCGCAAGCACACAGCGAAAATTTGAATAATTAGTATTGACCCGAATAGCTTTTGAAATAATGAGGTAAAGTAATGATTTACTCATATTGGACATGAGTTCACTGTCTTTAGTGCTTTCAACTGCCGTCTTTCATAATGCTGACGTTTTATTAAATTATTAACAGTAAATAGTGCAATTTTCTTGCCACGACTACAAAAATTCATAACCGCTATGGTGGCTTCTTTGTACAAATTCCAGAATCTGTATAAAATACAAAAAAAATTATTAGAATGTAAAAGGTGTAATAGTTATTTACTATGTGTTATGTGGATATTACCCACTAGAGAAAAAAATTGGTCCACGAGGTCGTAGGCCGTGCGAGTAATTTTTTCGTGTGGAACTATATATAAATCCTTACAGAAATATTTTTAAGTACGTCTAACGCCTTATCGCTGAAAGATGAAAATATTTTACTTATCTGCCCAGTGCGCACAAATACGTTGAACTAATGTTGAAACATAACCTCGGACCAACGTCACATTTTTAGTTTAACATCGCTGTGATACTTAAGTACCTTTCACCGAGAAATTTTAGTACAAGGGAAAAAGACGTAAAGGCACCTGCGTCATTCCAAGATGCACAATTTATGTAATAACTTAATGTAAGTTAAACTATGGGATAAAGGTTTGAATATGAGCATAGTAATTCCTACACTCGTTGGGAGATTACAGGTTAGAAATTAGAAAATTTCATTTACAGTCTGCTCTCCCAGCTCACTGTTTTCAGTTTCTTATTTTTCATAATTCAAATAAAATGACTGAGCATTGAGATCTTCTTTTTTGTGGCGACATGAAAAATTTTGAGATTCTAAAATAACTCCAGAAGCTCTTAAAGTAGAGCCCTAATTAGGAGCATAGAATTGGAAGATTATTAGAGTAACAAATTGGCTATTTTAAACTATGCTTTCAAGTGCGCAGATTGTTCAGAATGTCAAGATACATATTTTACGAAAGAGTTTGGAAATATAAGCTCCAATTCTCAGCTAGAATAGAATTTTAAATAAATATTTCAATTCAAATTTAGTGTATAAAATCTATTGGAAAAATTATAACATGCTGTAAAGGGTTTAAAGCTTAGATTGGCTTATCGCAAAAAATAATTTTGTATACCGTCTGTTCTATTAAAAAGGCCCCGCCTTCTAGCTACTTTATTATGTATTTTAGACCCAATATACCTTATATCAAATCAAATGGCACAAAGAAACCTACATTTTAACACTATCAAAAAATTTTTATCTTCAATTGTTTCAGAGTGGTGACGTCACATGCGATTTTTTTAAATGACACTGTATATATTTTTTTACATTTCCTGGTAGAGGTTTTTTTTCTCTTTTCAACAATATAAATATTTTATGCCCTTACATAAGAAAATTTTTGAGAAAAATTAAAAAACTTTTTTATCGGTGGGAGGCCACCATACAAAACTATAAACAAAAGTGTAACTCAGAAAAACAAAACAATAAACACTTTATATTATTCTGAAATCTGACAGTTAAAGTGTTTGGCTACTATTTGTTTTGTTTTTCTAAGTTACACTTTTGTTTACAGTTTTGTATCATGGCCTCCCACTGTGAAAAAGTTTTTGTAATTTTTCACGAACATTTTTTTATGCAAGTGCATGAAATATTTATATTGTTGAAAAGAGAAAAAAAACCTCTACCAGAAAATGTCAAAAAATATATACAGTGTCATTTAAAAAAATTGCACGTGACGTCACCACTCTGAAACAATTGAAGATAAAAATTTGTTGATTATGTTAAAATGTAGGTTTTTATGTGTCATTTGATTTGATATAAGGTTTATTGGGACTAAAATAAATAATAAAGTAGCTAGAAGGCGGGGCGGGGCCTTTTTTATAGAACAGACTGTATAAAAACAACATCTTGCAATTGATACTGTGTAATGGAATTATTAGTTTTAATTTTAGTAAAATTTTCAATCGTAAACTACTGGTGCCAGGGCTCCAAAACCTGGTAAATTACATAAGCAGCCGACTTAAATTGTCAAGAACCGCTACAGAGCGTTTGCAATTATTTAGGCTTGGAAGAGTTAAAGAGCTCCAGCTATTCACAAAAAAGTAATTAAGGGCTTTAATACCTTGCGTTACAATTTACAACAAAAGATGCTCTTCAAGGACTTCAGCCCATAGGCAAAGGTTTCCGTGTGAGTTAATCGCGCTGTTTGCCTTCCAAAATATTAATTTATGCGAAACAGTGGGCATTATTCGCATTGCCAGTTTCAGCAATTAGTCCTCGCTGGTTATTGATTAATGTGAGCTTATGTAAATACGCAATATGTTCCTTTCATGCCGAGAAAACATTTCTCCACTTTTCTGAGGGCGTAAGAAGTTGAATAATTGTGTTGACTTTCAGCAGTATTTAATAAGACAGCTTTGAAAACATTTGCCAAGGAGATTCCGCTTTGCATAACTAGCTTCCCACCACTTGCTTTTTGCTTACAATCAACTGGGAATGCATTATTGGCAAATCATGAATCAAGTTTTTAATAGTTTTTAGTTATTTAATTATTTTGAAAATAAATTGCTGAAATGCTCAAAAACCATGCCCAACCCTCAGAAATAGCAACAATACCTAATAAAGATATCGAGGAAATGAGTTTAAAGCCAAATATAACCGATATCATATCAAAGTCATATATACCGCACCGTATCCGATATTGAACTTTGGGGTGAGAGTCAAACCAACATTTCCAATCACACTTGGCGACGAATATCTGTTATATACAGTACTCACCTGATGTTCTAAGAAAATGTGTTTCCTGTATAATGCTTACTACCAACTGGTAATTTTAGTTAAATTCTCTTTTTGTATATAAGAGTGGTAATTCAGTAAGCCAGTTTGATATTTGCTTCGAGTGAATAGATTCACAACACTCTA
This sequence comes from Agriotes lineatus, assembly GCA_940337035.1. NCBI lineage: Eukaryota > Metazoa > Arthropoda > Insecta > Coleoptera > Elateridae > Agriotes > Agriotes lineatus. The sequence continues at coordinate 33,543,632 of OW679203.1, forward strand.
CAAAGATTACGTATTTTGCTTTTAGGTGAGCGGATCGCCTACAGCCTCTCAGGCGGCCGGGTTGGGTTCAACTCCCGGCGGACTCTAGAAAGTTTTAAAACGTACGCTCTCCGGCTAGCTACCACGCTAACACTTGTGGTAGTCGTTAATCTCTAACAAAAAAACTCGTCCTCACTTTCGACGGGCAAGGCTGGCCACCTACCCGGCCTAAGGGCAAAGAGGGCACCTTGAACATTTTATGGTTATAATAAGTGGAAGAAGAAAACTTTCACATTATAGTTCTATTTATAAACTAATATAATTACAAACCCTAGATACAACAAAATATAAGCGAATTCGAGTTGCTAGCCTCACTTCACTCGCCTTTAGGGATGGCGCAACAGTGAAGCAGGCTAATTAAGATGAACACATGCTCAACGGTTTCTCCTTGGGTGTGGAAGGTATACTTCGTGTGTTATAACGCGTGGGCCCTTCTGAAAGAGCTCCAGCGCGACGCATCAAGCTACACCTCGCTCGAAGATTTTGACCAGCCGTCGGCGATTGATTTGTGTCGTCTTAGGGCTTTGGGATATAGATTTCATCTGGAGGCGTTACAGAATCTCGCCGTTAAATAGAAAGATGCCCCATCCCACTTAAGTTATGTCTTTAAGTAGTTGCCGCGGTAGTACGTTTTAGTGCGTATTCGTGAAGGTTTATTTAGAGGCCTAGAAGTGTTCTTTTAACGGCGTAGTGTTGGGACCATGAGCCATTGGGACGCAGGGAAAGATGAGGTATCCCTGGCACCAGGTTTGTCAACCTGGTGGTTTTGATTAAGCGAGGTTTTTAGGGGCGTACTCTGGTACAAGAGCCGGTGGCCTAGGTAACGCCCAAGGACGGACCGAAGGAGATATCTTCTGACGCTGGAGACGACAGCCTAAAGAATATGTTAAGAATTGGTCTCGGGTTTGTTTTACGGTAGCGTAGGCGGTTTCAGCGTTGAGGTTGAGGAGAATATTTTGAGCTATGGAAAGTTTTTTTCTAATAAGTCCCTAGACTCAAGTATGACGGACCTATGCAATCTCGTCTTTAAAGATAAAGCTCAGTGCAGATGAATGCGTCAAGCTTGTTTTGCAGATTTGTTTCAGAGCGACATTCCATTAGCCTAAAAATGAAGGTGTGCGGCCTATGTGTGCTTCATGCCATCAATGCGGAGCGGAGACCTTAGCTCTTACTAAAACAAATGCGGAAAACATAAGGGTAACCCAGCGGAAAATGGAAAGGTCGATGTTAAGCTAGCTGGCCGTATAAAAAATACAAAATCAGCGAAAAAATGGAAGTGCGAGACATAGTTAAAGAACTAGTAGCAGTTTGTAAAGCAGGTATCACTAACAAGAGACGACAGATGGACAAGAAGATTGCTAGAGTGGCGACCACGCGCACACAAAAGAAGCAAGGGTAGGCCTCTAACAAGATGGAGGATAACATGAGATTCGCTCAGGATTGCACTGTCTGGAAGTGTTCAAACCAGGCCTATGTTAAGCATTGAACGCAAAAGTACCAAGGCATAGTCTATCACTCCGAAATTGCGTTTTCCATCTTATCGTTGTGCAGTGGAATTTTATTTCGACCCCTGGTCGGATATTCGAAGTAACTTCTGTCGTTACCGTCACAATCATTTCTCAACCGTCCTATATAGCGACGCTCTACGTCGACAAAGGCCTAAAGAACGTCCTTTATATAGCCACCCGACTACGGATGCTTTGAACTGACACTGACATTTGTATTCCCGAGTTCAAAGTTTTCACTATTAGCGCTTCTTCCGCTCAGCGCCGAAGTCGACTTAACTTACTGTTTGCTTTTGATACCAATAGTTCAGCTACGTTGAATATGTTTCATCAGTTAAGGTTTGCTGTAAAATTACTGCCATTCTGAATATGATATATTAAGGAAGCGATGCAGACCAACATTTATTAGTAACCGTTGCAATCGAAAGGTCCTTTACGAAAAAAGTGTTTAAAAACCTGTGTGTTTTTCCCTACCACTTAATATCCGTATAATAGCAACAGCTATTAATTTCAATACAGATTCAGATCCAAATAGTCAATAAATACCATTTGAAGGATCTATCTAAGGTGGTTGGTGCAGAAAGGAAGCTAGAAAAAGACCAAAAAGTTAATACAACACCGATCCTACAAGAAAGGTTTACAGTAGTACTAGAAAAAACATTAAATGTGGTTCAAGAAGAAAGATTAAAGATGCGTTTTATGACGGGCGGGTTAAGCTAGTTAGTAGATAATTTAGAGAGCTTCTCACGTTTAATAGATCCAATCACAGTGTATCCCCAGTGTATAGTAAAGTTTCTATTACACGTATTTCGCGGTACTGCAGAGCTTCGAAAGATGAACACAAAGTCAGTAGCCTCAAGATAGAGGTTTTCGAAATTCAAACCGATGGTGAAAATTGCAAGTTGCTAAGAAATATAGAGACGCTTGGCAGACGATAGATAGTAACCAAACCAAAAACTTTATAAGAAATTATTTATAAAAAGTTACCACAGAACGTACATAAGAGGACGGACGGGATTGATCAGGTTCGAATTCACATTCTTCAATAAGAATATTGAATATCTAGCAAAATATTCCGTGATTGTCGGCAATATTTATTGAATAGGAAACGTGTAAGTAGAAGAACAAGGTTATCTAGTAGATTATCAAATTCTAATCATAAGGCAGGACAAAAACATGATGGTTATGTCGTATAAACAAAAAAAGTCCATTAAGGACGCCTTTGATATTCTGTAGTCATGTATATTATAACACCAGTACGTAGCGGGACTAAACTGGCTCGCCTTAATGTGTTGATAATAGCAGTTCAATAAGCAGCCGCTTTTGAGCATGTATTTTAGTTTATGTTTTTAGTTTATTTAAAATTAGTTTTAAGAATGTCCATGTGATTTCGTAGGCCTCGCTGTAATTTGTAAGCAATTAAGTCTGGACCTCGTAATCAAAGCGGGAAGCTTGCGACAGAAGCAATGAACAAGGAGTGATTTGGTTTGCGGAAAAAAGTGAACGCTGGGCGAGCAGGTTTTGGAAGGTGCGTCACAGCGCCAACTAAGGCGATATTTTCTACCTTTCCTGGAAAAATTCGATAACAGAAAAGTGTTCTAAAGCAGCAGGCTACGCAGTCCTGCAGACATCGCAGTTTGGCAATTTGGTGACCAGAAGGCCAATAAAGGAAGATTATGCGTTAAATAACGCAATTATGAGGGCATCACCGGTAAGCCGGCGAAGATAAATACAGGTAGTTAAGCATCTGGTATCACTCAAGGTGGGTGATTCAGGTCGGATTAGGTTATTTGCAAGCATCCATTGTAGCACAAGCAGAGGTTGAGTAAATCATTGAGCGCCAAGCTGCTTAAATGCACACCTGATTGTGTGCGGTGCACATTACAAATGAGCATACGCTCATTAGAGCATCAGCATAAAGTCGTCGTTTGAAGCAGCTGTGTGTATACGATTTATCTATGGTTTTGTACGAACTCCGCTTTTTGCGGGTAGAATGACATTATTCGACATCTAGATGATGGGTAGAAATAATCCCCCGCTTCATGGTTTGCTAGTTAACAGTACTATTATTTGACATCGATTATATCAAGAGATAAAAAAACTGTTCCTCAGCGGGCTGTGGAAATTCAACGTATGAATAATATGTTGGCGACACTGTACGTCAATGTCAAATTCGAGGTTATCAGGTTAGGTTTTCCGTCAGTTATGACACAAAATGACACAAATCCTAACCTGCTAACCTCGAATTTGACATTGACGTACAGTGTCACCAACACATTATTCATTCGTTGAATTTCCACAGCGCTCTGAGGAACAGTTTTTTTTGGACCTCTCGATATAATAGGAAGTATATCTATCTGCTAATCTATGTCTAAACAAATTTAATATTTATTTGAGTAGATTCCTTGTGCTAAAAGAAATAAAAGGGATCTCATTTCTATTGAGCTAGCTGACAATAAAGAAAGACAAGATAGGTTCATTAAAAGATGGCACTTCAAGCCTCAGAGTTACAAGCCCTGTCTTCCATAGTTCATGGTATATTTGGTGCAGTATTTTAGTTTCAACCGCCCTCGTGGTAATAAGTATTTCTGTGAATATTGCATACATCTGTCGAACGATGTCATTTGACCAATGATCACACTCGCTTTTTGAACTTTCAACCAATCAAAAATGGCTTGCGTCGGTAATTATTGTTATATAATAACTTATCGGTAATACTCCACCTTACTCATTAAAATGATGATTCTTAGTTTTTTAATCGAATCAAGTAATAATCACTCAAAATATATTGCGGGCATAGTTCCTTGTTTCGATAATGCTGACCAGATTGCACTCACGCTGGATTATTTATTTTGCTGTCGGGAGTATTTCTAAACAATCCAGTTGGTTGTGCAATCTGACCAGCATCATCAGCAAGTCACTATGCACTTAATACATTACTGTTGAATATACTGTCAGTTCCAGCGGATTTACGATATGTGAACCTCCGCATAGCTGACTATATTCCTTTTCTTAGGATTGGTTCTTGGATTTGTTCCGGTTGTTTTTGTAGGTCATCTATGTGTTAATTGTATAAATAAATGTCTATATTTTTATTCGAAATATATAAGTGGATTTTACCTCTCCAGTCTGATTCAGAAATGTTCATTTGTCCATGATACCGACGTTCGTCAGCACATCTTTGAAAAACTAACCGGTTTGCTTTAGCAATTGTACGTTTCACGTATATTTTCCATAGGGTCCTTGGTAGTTCGCTTCTCCATACCTAATATAAATATTTTACTTCTAAGTTACTTAAGAATAATTGGGACGAAAAATGTGTAACGACGCAATCTCATGATATTTGCTAACTGCTCGCCATCGCTATCATTAACGCTGTGACGTAATCCAAATCTCCTGGCCACCTTAGCCGTGATACCACTTAAACGCCTCTAAGCCAAACCTCTTCGTTGCGCCTAAAGCGGGTACTCGTACAACACGTGTATCGAGGGTATCTGAGCCCCCTCCGCAATCGCATGCCTCGGTATCGCCCTTTTCGATCTGCACCTTGCGCTTCATTATGTACTTGGGTATAAAATCCAATCTGATGTCGCCGTCACCCACTGCAGCCTCCTTGCCAACTTGCCCGTTTCCTTCGATGCTAAAGTGGGCCTTCACTCAGTCGAACATATATGTGCATCATGGTCTGCTGATTATCCTACAGATTTCCTTAGAAATAATGCTTTGCTGGCGCTTTCCACTAAATCGTTAGTTACGTGATAATAAGAAAATGCGATTAGCCGCAAATGTTTCGCCTAACATCTTAAATTTCCAGTATAATGCCCATATTAAGTGCGAAGGATAACTAAACTACATTTTGATAAATCGCTGCTCGAACTACCCGTCACTACTAACTAATATACATGAAAATAAGTTTTAGTCGCCGCTGAGTTCCAATGAATTCCAAGGTAGGATTCAATTTGCAAAAAAACTGTCAGCAATTTAGTCGCCTTTGAACTGGAAGCAAACACATTTAAGCCCTGATCATATTGCTATCGCCTGTTCGTGCCATTCCAGTAGCTAAGAACTGCTTTAACAATTTACAATTCTTACATTTTATTGTATTCTCAAGCCGTGCAATTTCTTCTGAATGCATGCAATTCCATATTTCTTCAGCGAAACGATCGTGTTTCAATAGAAATCAAAAATTACAAGTTCAGCCTTATTATAGCTACGCTTGTTGAATGCCGACTCGTTTAGTTTCATTTTAAGGAATTCTTGCTTAATCGTATATGGATATATACGTCGGGTGAAGGAGTTACGCAAGGCCTAAAGTAATTTTCCTAAGTACGATGCAAAAAAGTCTTTGATCAATACAGTTTGATATGTTGTGGCTGTTACAAATATTTGAGCTTAGCAAACTGAAATACTTGAAAATAAATCTTAATTTCGGGATATTTAGCTGGGCAAGCTACCCACCTTAATACTGTACAAACATGGCTCGAGTACCGTCTATAGAAATTCTCACACATGTGGCACTATGTGTTTGCCTCGGGTATAAAATCGTTTAATATTTTAAATAATGCAGGTGCGTTGGTTCTTTGCTGTATTGGTTTGCAAAACAATAGCTTTTGAACTGTCGATAATCGATCACAAAGTCGAAAAAAGGCAATTAAATCGCAATATTTGCAGTTTTCTTTTGTATTGTCAAGCTGAGTTGAGACACATTGCTACAGAAGTTCGATAAAAGTTGCTACTGTCTGTCTACAGATCGCCCATTCGATTAGCAACAGTACCATTTCTTTTATGAAAGTATGCACTGTAGTTGATTGGTAAAACTGCCTTCCTTTATGGAGTAGGCTTCTTCTACGTTTCTGAAACTTTTTATGGTTTTAGTTTTGGTGTACAGAGATGGGGATTTTTATAATTAAAATTTTAAAGCTAATTTACGACATGCAATAAAATAAACGACGGATCCGACTTGCTATAGTGGGAAATGGCTGTGGTATCAACATAGAAGAAGTCGTCCCAAAGCGTCAGGAAAATGAGGAATTTAATTTGCTGAATGAGTTTGCCCCATCTCCATCTGCTTGGTGCTTCTACCTCCTATAAATGCAACTGCATGTATTTGCTTTATAATGAAAAATACAGAACAGATTATATTGAACAGACCATAATACAATAACAAGATCTCAGCTGGTATTGTTGGATTGTCCCTTGAACATTCAGTATTACAAAAAAATCCATACAGAGAAACGTCATGGTGGGTATAATCGAAGGGAAGATAAATTTGGCAGGCCCGCCGATATCTAGACGTCGTGGCCAAATGCCGTTTAGTCTCCCTTGCGGGGAAGGGCTTGAAACTTATGTGCTATAGGCAGACAGTTATGGAAACAGACGTGCAGATATTGCATCTAAGGTAAAAGACGATGTACATACATAAATGACACACAGTAAATGGGTGATTACAGCTTAATTCAATAATTAGAGAAAACCAAATTCTAAAGGTATGGCGGCGTCCACCAGCACGAAACAGTGATAGTCATAAATGAATCAGTTCGGGACCCTAACTCAAAGGGAAATCTGGAAAGCGAAGAATTTACCAAGGAATCTGGCTGCCCTTTTTCCCAACACGAAACGTTAGGGCAAGAGCTGCAGATTTATCAGAAGTGGGAAAAATCCCCTGCCGTATTATCAGGAAGCGTGAACGCAAGTGCATGGGTTTAAAACACGTCGAATTTTGTTGTTGAGAATTTGCATATTTTCAGGCTTTGACCTTGCAGTTTAGTTCAGAATTTCAGCTCGTGCATAGCTCTCCCAATAAAGCAAATGATTTTAGAAATATTTTTATACTAAAATCTATAAGAAGCTTGGAGTTTAAGTATTCCATAATTTAACATTTGAGTGGCTTTGTATGCCAGAGGCAACTATATAATGTACAAATTGGAATAAAATTATTCTATTTTTCTAACTCTCACATCAGAATGAATATGATCTTCTTTAAGCATCTTTTACTGCCAGCAACTAATATTTCTTGAACATCACATTAGTTCCATTCTATTACAAAAAAAGTAATTCTTTACTAATGAGATACTGAAAGTATCTGCGTTGAAGTTACAGCTTAGGTCAGGACGCTTGAGGTTTCAAGATACTTAAATAATTCAGTAGCTGCAGCGTGTTTAGCAAATTGCACGTGTTTTTTATTGGAAAGAAAACCATTAGTATAACGGAATGGAATCTTTATCTAATTATATTCTTTGTATTAGCAGAAACTTTTGTAAATGTAATAGTTATATTTATTCTTCTTCGTAAATGTTAGGTTTCTTAGAAACCATTATGTCCCAGTGATCTCTTTTCCTTTTACAGAATGCCAATAGTGGGTCCAGAATAGCTTATTGGAAAAGTATTTACTTTCGTCCAATTACGTTCAATATCTTGGCTCGCCAGTAAGGTCGATCTGTAAAACCCAGTATCGGTCCTCATTAGTGCGGTTTACTGTTAAAAAAGCAGTACAAATCTAGAGCAAACAAAAGGCCTAGTAATAAAAATGATTGAACAGCTTACACATAAAAAGAAAGTACACAAAGTAAAATACCTCTGATCTCCTGTACATTAGCCGTCGACCTCTGAATAACTCTCTCACGCAGGTACCACCCAAGGGTTTGCAGCAGTCTCAGGTTACTAAGTTTAATTGAACGTTACGTGAAGATTACCTTAATATTACTTGAAGTAAGACGTCAAACCACCTAAAAGTACGGCGATGAACAATTCCGTACCTGCAATTTCGTGCGGCCAAATAGGTAAGTTGCTCCTAAAATATCTTCAAATTCCGGATTATCCCGAAAGATTGCAAAGATTCACAAAGCCATTACACCGATTCTGAACGTGATTCTTAACGATTTTAGAAGATTAATTCCATATATACTAACACGTGCACCAAAAAAGCTTGCAACATGCGTCCTACGACATTAGAAACAAAATAAGCTACAAGATTCAAAATGGGAACAGAAAGTAGCTGTAATTTGTTGGAAATTGTCAATGCCAGGAGTCACGAATTTTAGATCACAGGTTAAATTGATCGAAATAACGTATGTAGCAAAAGTTTTTTGAATTCTTTTGAGGTTATAGAAATATAATTAAACGATGCATTGGAAACAACAAACTGTGGATATCAGAATTCATAACAGTATTACTAACATCTTCCCAAATGTGTTAGTTACAATAATTTATCAAACTACAAGAAAATGCGAACTGAGGATACTTTGTGTAAATTTACCTAAAAATGAATGGCATAAAATTTTTCTGCGCGGGTTGTCGACAGATTGGTAGGAAGAGCTAAAGACAGGGTAAAAAGACCAATTCGGAGGAAAGTTCGGCGTTTTCATATTTTACACATGGTTGTGCCTCGAAAATGGCACCGAATGTTTTAAACTATCACAAAAGACGTAGCTGCTCAAAATATACTATTATGTTTTCATCCGGGCACAATTACAGCCTTTTGAGTCAAATATCTAATTTCGTAGGTAAAAGTACGATATGAAGAAAACATGTTTGCAAGTTAGTAAGAATAAATGATAAATAACAAGACAGCTAGCAGAATATTCCACATGAAGTAGATTCTAAAATTAAATTAAATGCTTCTAATTGAAAAAATGCAACACATTCAACTTTCATTCAAAGATTATATATGATAAATTAGTTGGAACATGCAGCAGTAGGCTGTAGTCTTAAATGCAACTTACATAACAACGAACATGTGAGACAGATTTATATGCGTTCAAAATAGCAGAGTAGTACAGTTGGTGACAGTGCGTTTCTCTTTGAGTTACGAACATATGTGACGATTAATACGATGTCCTATGAGCGCAGCACACTGGTAGGCCACCTGAGAACTCGGAGCAAGTAGTAGAGGCGCTGTGGAGTCAAGACAACTGGAGAGGGAACACATTTCCGATGTGGTAATATTGTCCGACAACGCTTCACCATTGTTCAGCAGGCAATATCCAAGATTGCTAGGAATCAAGCACCAAGTCAAACTAAGTTGGGAGTATAACTAGACGCTCCTGCAACAATAATAAACTGGTGCAAGCCAAAAACCGAAAAATAAGAACATTACCTTAAGCAGTCATATTTGGGTCAATTCCATTGAAATTAGGTCACTGGGGCGAACTGGTATGCTTCAGTGGGAGGTTCATGTGAAATACAAGTGGAAGCTGAAGGTTTTCGTCATGGCGTCAATAGATCAGCTATTTTCAGATAATGTCCTCAGCAACCCTCCGAGAGATCCGAACAAAAATTGGACCAAGGACACTTCGCCATGAGAGCTCCTTGTGCGTATATGAATTTTAGCGTAATTTAGAAATGTGGATGTAAAATTAATTAAAATTTGAATTTCCGGTGTCTTTTTAACTTGTTTAGCGCGTTTTTTATAACCTTCTTGTCGGAGTAAAGCTTTTGTTATTAAAAATAGGCGATGTACGATGCCGTTTAGTCAATCATAAAAAGCCTGACGTAAGTTAAGCCAAATAAGATGTTATTTAAACAATGATGCGTTGTTTTAGTGCGTTGGACTTTAGGAAGCTATAGAAGCATTTGTAACCGCTTTTAGCGGGTCCTTTTCTGTCTATAGTCATTTTCAGTGGTCGTTTGTCTTGAAATGTAAAGAAAGTTGTATTTTACATGAATTATTCACATATTCGTTACCAAAGTGGTTGGGTTTATTGCACGGGTGAACTTTACTATTTAAGAAGTGCTTATCTTAATTAAAGTGTATAACAGCCTTCGTAATGAGATTCGACCACGTTCACATCACAATTAACCTTTTCAAGGGCATCCAGCATACAGTAGCTAGATCGTGAATCTGGACAGCAGTTGTGTTTCCGGAAATTGAAGAAAGTTTATTTTCCTTCGACTCAGTAAACCCAGATATCGTGTGAAAGTTCCAATACCGTAGGGTAGAGCGTTTATTATTTTTTGCAATTTTATTGTATGTAGCTCGCGAATTTGTTAAATGTTCGTTGTCATATTAATGTACAAGACAATTTAAGACCCACATTTAATCGGTATAAAGAAGTAATTTTCTTCAATCCTATAAAGAACCCTTAGGAACTCACGAAATGAAAATTAAATTGTGCCTATGTAATGAAAATTTGTTTGAATTTCATTGAACCCGGAGAAAGAATGCGTTTAAATTTTGATTCATATACTAGATCAAAAACAAAATCTGCTTGTGGTATTCCAAGCTTTTTCGCATCGTACCTTTCAGATATAAGTTAACCTTCTTAGGAAAGCTGAGCGCAGCCTGTTCGGTTTATAGCTAAGACGTTTGGTCCGATGAATTGTTTTGACAAGTACGGTGCAACTACAGGTTGCATATCTAAGCTAATTTTTTTAAGTAGTTAGTTAAAATTAATAAGTTGCGGAAATATCATAGCAATACATACTGGTAATAAAATAATAGTTTGGCCAAACTTAGCTTCTTCCCATCACACGAGAAAGTGAGTGAATGGGCACAATGTTCTATGTTCTATTCTATTCCTCAGGCAAGGCAGGTAGGACAGTGGCTGGATTGCACAAAATAAGGACCAATTTTGTCGCAGTATATTTCAAAAGATTATGACATTGATGTAAATGCCATGGTGTAAAGAATACAAGGTGAAACGTTCGGAGATGCGCAGTCGTTTACAAATTAGAGGGGAGGTGTCAACCAATCCCCAATGCGCCTACTCAAGAAATCCATCATAGCCGCAATCGCATATTGTTTCGGGCACTGTCAGTCGATGTTAAATTCGAGGTTAGCAGGTTAGGTTTTTCGTCAGTCTGACACAAACTGACTCAAAACCTAACTTCGAATTTGGCATAGACAGCGTCTTCAACAATACACTTGATTACTACCATTTGTGCCCTTTTTGGGAGCATTTCTTATTGGTTGAATTTGAGGCTCAGTCCACATTCTGCGGAACATTACACCTGGTATTCTATACACTATGGTAAATCATATCCAAAATTGTATGCAGCATATTACTGCAAAATTTCAGGCAATTGAAAATAATGCAATGGTGTGACTAATGATACCATAGAAGTAAGGTCAACATGTTTAAAGTTTTTTTTTAAATAAAACTGAATTTGAATTAAATATACGCACTCATAGCTTTTCCCAAAACCTGTGTTCCATACGTTTCTTAATGGTATGCGAGATTCTTAGATTTAAAGTATTACAGTAGAATTCCTTAAAATTCTTACAAATACTGTACCATTAGATAGAAATAGGGAAACGTAATGTAGTAAATTAGTATAAATAACATTAATAGTAATAGCTGGCGCAATATTACTTTTATTATTATAATAATAGTGATAATAATTGCAAACACTTCTTATTAAGCCAGAAAAATTTCTCCATTTGAATGAGTGACGTTGTAATTACAATTTATTGGTATCGCTGTAGTATCTCTCATTTTTTAGTAGTAGCTCTTATTGCAATAAAACTATCTAACCTTCATGTATTCCAAGCAGCTGTTAACATATTAGCTGGTTCCGAATTCCGTTTCAACTGTGATGTTTCAATACGAGACGCTGCACGTTAAATACTTAATTACAATGAAAATTATATATTATAATGTAAAAAATGTGTAAGTTAACCAAACATGTAATCCTTAAACAAAACAAAAATACTTGGTTCTACGAAGTGCACTTGTGGCGAGCTGCATTGGAACTGGCCTTTTACATTACTCACTACCATTACCTTCGTTGGTGGTAACGCCTTTCAATTTCTTCGGCACCAAAATATAAATATTAATTCAAGTTTCTCAACATTCCACCAGCCTTGAATTCACCTTATTTCAATAACATTAGTAAAAATAGTAATTTCGTTACGTAGGTTAAAACATATTAAATCTAAGCATACGTAATACGGAATACATATAGAAATATTTACGGACAATTAGCCTATAAAAACGTTCGCTAACAGTTTAAGCAACCACCAACTAATCGAGATGGTCCATATTTACACTCTCGGTCACACACATAGTTTAATGACTACTTTTTTTTATGAGGTTGATGTTGAAATTCTAAGCGACAGATCTAATTATACCGAGAAACATGGATTTCGAGCCCTTCCAGAACAGAATCATTATCTTTTATTAACACTAATAAGTCCATCTATAATAAACTGTGGAAGTTTCTGAATTACTTGTTTCTTCGAGAAGATGGTGCCTTCGCTGATAGTGTCAACTTGCTTTCGTTGGCTTTTACCAGGTTAGATTAAGGAATAGCATAAAGCGGCCTGGCTATCAGTAAGTGGTCTGGAATAAAGTGGTTGGTTTCGGGAGGGTCTATAGGGGAGACAATAGACGTAAAATTAGCGTTGCTTCGTTGTATTATATGGGTAAGAAAGTTTATGTAGCTTAGAGCGGGCGCTATTCCACAAAACTTTTTTTAAGTGAGTTCTTACATGCTTAATATCACTTTCCCAAATACCATTTTAATGGGAATATGTACGAACAATGGAATGCCATTTACTGCTTTTCCTGACCAAAAGACTCGAAATTCCCCTATTTGTATTTTTAGATATTAAAATATTAGACAGTTCTTTTAGCTCGTTGATGCATCATATGTTTGATACTTGATTAAAATAGGACCAGCGTAGTCACCACCTACATACCAAAATGCTGATGAGTAAGGTTCTAAACGTTTAGCGGTAAATCGCCTATTATAGTGTCATAGGCTTTTGCCATAAAAACATTTAAAGCAATTGTGGTTAATCTGCTCTGCTTTAGTCCTACCCGGTTTAGGCCAATAATTTTCGTAATTAGCAGCTAATTACTTTTCATCACCATAATGTAGTAAAGATTCATGAACATTTAGAAAATTATTTTAGTAAAGGCTGGTTCGGAATTTATTACATTTTCAATGCATGACCGGTTCTACTGTGTTTCAGTAGGAGACGCAGAGACGAGAAATAACAATTTGAATTTCATCATTATAATACGTTCACTACTAATTTATAATTAATGCTACATATTTTCGCTTTGAAAAGTTTAGCGTTTACGAAAAAACATGATATTCACGTGTGGCCACCTGTATCACAACCGGCCTTTTACATGATTTACTGCCATCACTTCTGGTGGGGAAATTTAGAGAGGGTGTGCCATCCATAAGCATCTTCGGACAGGATATAGGTGAATATTCTAAGTAAGTAACTTAAAAAAGTTAAAAACTAACTATATTGTACGCAATAAGCACATAAAATATTTGAACAACTTTATGAACAAACTGGCCTGATAAGATAGGGGAATCGTTATTGTCAACAACACATACCGAAACTATAAAAAAGAGAGAGGACAGCAATTATCTTAAGTTAAACCAGCTATAGTGGTGTATTCTAACAAAAGAAACAGGTATTATCGGCCTTTAACTCAAAAACATGACACTGCCTTTTCAAATTATATTTAGTTCTTTCTTAGAAAATGCACATTTTTTTAAAGTTAAGAGTACTAACTATAGCTGAAATTAGAAAACAGATTCTGCACGAAATACCATATCCCAGAAAAAGTAAATTTAAATTTGATGAAACTGGTAAGTGGACGGGGAAACCTGAAGAGAGTATGCATACTTCAGATAGAAAAATTGAATTAACACAAAAAATATGAGGATATTGCAAACGTTTTTATGCCAAAAAGCGTAGAAAGTTTAAATATTAAGATAACGTTACAGAGGTTCAACAGCCCAGCGTGAGGTGTAGGACTGAAATAATGGGAGTTCCATCGCGATAGCAAAATAATTAATTGTACCTAAAAATATACGGGGACAAATTCGTGTTATTCTGGAGGGTGTCATCAGATGTCTGTTTGGTGGTGAGGTAATGGAGAAATTCAACCAGGAAAATGTCCCCTGGACAACGGAACATGTGCATGTTTAGCTCCAGGATTTTGACCTATCTGCTTTTGTGATCTCCTGCTTCGATAAAGTCAAAATGAATAGCTCGATAATTCTGACCTATGAAATTGGCGTCAGTCTACACGCCATATGACGGGAGAACTGGAAGAGCGATGTTGGTTTGTTGAATAAAGGGTGAGGAGGTTCAAAGATTAACTACGAGTAATCGACGTTGATCTACATGCTGAGAGCGAAATAGCTTTTAAGGGCTGTGTCGAAATACAGGGCATTCATATACATTGCGTCGATATACAGAGTGCTGGTGGAGAGGTTGAATGGAAAGACGATACGAAGGTTACTTTAATTACAAGCGGTGGGAAAATTTAAACGAGACCTGTTTGAAAATCAGATTGGTAGACTACGCTTTGGAAAGCTGAGTATATCCGACAGTCGTAATTTTTCCAAAATTCCTACATTAAAGGTGTTTCAAACAGCTGCATTCACTGAGCTATAACGATATTACGCACAAGTTTTGCGTCTGAAGTGAAGTTCTACTTACTTCGCGGTGCCTAAAACCTGGTGAACTACCTACTTTCTCTTCTTGTGCACAAAAGGCAGTGGCAGCGTCAGGTTGTAAACTGACCTAACAACTAGATTGCTTCAGTGTTAATTATAAAATGAAACGTGATGTATTATGTACGTTGCTTTGTCATAGTTAACATTTGTTTTCAAGGTTTTTGTATTCTATCGTCGTACCTGTAGTATTTGAGTTATCAATTCTTTAAACTAAAGTAAATAATAAATGATTTCACATATCTGAAGGGTTTAAAAAAATAGTATTTTTCTATGCAAACTGTAATAGAGACAGAAACTTTATATTATGGCAACATAGTGAAGAACTCTTTTAATTATGTACAAATTTCTACTTTATGTGCTTCAAAATGATTTTATCTATTCTTACCAATTAATAAATCATACTAGTGAGTATTTTGTTGTAACTCAAATCATGCAAGTTGTAGTTTATATATGAGTTTGCATTGATAGACGTACACAACTGCATTATAAATTCCTAATTTGTAATGCCTTCTATCTGGTTATTTTGAATAAGGAATGGCTATCACGTCAAATGAAAGCGAAGAATCTTTAGTTTGCAGCTGTATCGTCGAAACCAGAAAAAAATGTTTTTTTCTGTCGTGGTGACGCTGAAAAGTCAACTCATAGTATTTTCTTCTACTTTCGGTAATAACGGAAAGTCACATTACATTCCATTGGAAGTTGACTTAAATAACTATTACTGCGATCTGAACTCTAAGTGCTTTAGGGAGTAGTAAACGCATGGTCAATTTTCATGAACTGGTTTGCCGGATATTGGCACTTAACTCTTGCTGCAGAAGTTGTGGAAATAATGCAGTATATAAATTATTACAAAATTTATTGGTATGTCAATACAGCAACATTATTATAATCGGAAATGGCACAGAAATTAAAGTTTAATTGTCTTCCTCGGGTAAAATGCTGTCCACCAACTGCGACGCATTTTTTTTTAAATTTTGTGGCAAGTGGCAAGTAATTACTTTCTACTAAAATATCCGATCAACTTAATGCACTTGTGTATAGCAATATATGTAATCCCAAAGTAAAAGCATAATTCGATTCGAACATACAACGTCAATAATGACATTGTGCTGTGTTCCAGATTACGGACGGGATGGAGCGTCAAAACCGCCAGCTTCGGCTACAAATCGTCTACAAGTCCTTTGAGGGAAGAGGAGCAGGCAACCATAATAGAGGTCATTCGCCGGGCCGAGCAATTAGAAACTATGGAACAGGAACGGGTAAGAACCATTTTGCCAAGCTGTGCTTAATTTAAAAATCAAGATAGATGTTCTCGGAGCTTTTGGTAGAATTGTAGCTACTTGTGGCAGCAAAATGTTTTAATTAACACAGGCCAATAGGTAGTACATTTGGATAAATATTTTAGTTATAATACGTAACCCACTAGAAGCGATACGTTTATTCCGCCACTACCTTTAATACTATTTACCTTGTTTGCTCAATTAGCTAGCTTAGTGTAAATAAAACTTTTTAATTACCCAGTTTTGGAAACGAAGAGCTAATATTTTCCAAAAATAAAAAGCCGGTTTGCACCTGTGTTGTCCTCGGGCTAAAACTGACTTTAAACAATGCACAAGAGCAGCCAGTTTGTTTGCACAAGGATATTGACTTTAAAAAACATAGAGAAAAAAACATAGTGTTACTTCATAACGTCACAACAACGGGCAATACAGCTTGGTGCTACCCGCATTTAATAATCGAATCAATTAGTGTGATTATGACTGATATACATAACACAACATTAAAAAAAAGGCCAAAATACCTGTATATAAAACATTAATATGTCTGAAGCCGGTACTTGCCTTAGTCGTCCCGGTCCACCACATTTTTCATTCTTTTTAACTAACGCGATTTCCATACCACAGATGATAGCGACTGCTTGTTGCCTTAAACTGGAATCATTTGCTATATTGGTACTTCCAAATCTTCGAGAAGGGCGGACTGCTGCTCTGGAATTAGATTGGCACTGGGTTGCGTCATCCAAATCTTAAGCGGAGGGATGCGTGGACATTTACGGCATGCGTTACTAGTAAAATCCTCGACTGCTACTCTGGCGCCTCAATAATAGCTGACTTGACGTCTTCACAATGGGCGTTACGAATATGCGTGACTGCGTTGAAAATGGTGTACTCGCCGGTACAGGATAAAAATGTATTTGCTATAATTGAAAATGCTGGCTTTTTGCACATAAACCTTTAGGCAGCAAATTATTAACCGCTTTCTATGGCACTCGTCGCCTGGCGATCGTCACATCCCCGCTTTTGTTTTTCCGTAAGCAATTTCGCACAATGCACCTGAGGCCGTTCACTAACAGCAAAAGATGATTAAGTTGAAACCCCCTCGTCCCGGGAACAGGATTTACAGTTCTATTCATCGCTGCACCCGCGGGCTCCATTGAAAACACAACGCGCCCATTAAATGTAATTAACAATGAAATAATTATGCAATTGCAAGTTGGCTATAAATGTAATATAAATGCAAATAAATACTGTCGGCAATATTAGGAAATACAAAATCAAATATTAGGCACAGATTATACGGTCCTGGAAAACAAATATTATCACTAAACGATTAATGCTTGGTTTAGATAGAGTTACCCTACGCACTAACATTGCAGTAGACATTACGCTGAGCATCCATAGGCTTCTTTTATCTTTGAGCAACAATATGTATCAACACTAACGGATTTTTAGATTTTAACCCTGACCATCACCTTGATGAAGGCAAAGTTTTGTGTAAATGTCTTGAAAGATAAAGTCACTTTCCAACTTCCTTCGAATATTTTTTCCACGTATTTAATATGTTCTGCTTTCTATAGTAAAAAAAAATTATTTGTTAAACGTGTTACATGAGTTGAGGGTTGTAAGTTCAGTCAGTCAGGATTTGGTGTCGCAGTGGAACAGTAGGGAATAGATATGTTGTGATTCTGTTTGTTAATCAGTCGTAGTCTATCAGCTGGCGAGGTCAGTAAACCTCTATCTTTAGCGGAGAGTTCGAGTTTGGTTGTAACCTTGTCTTCCGTTATATCGTGTCTTGTGCCAGGTCCAATTCTTATTTCACTTATTACTTTTTAATACAAAATCGTGGTAGACCAATGTCTTTCAACACAGATCCTGGCGAAATCGTTCTGTGTTCTTTCCAGATTTTATGGAAAAGCTTAGGTATAAAATAAAGGAAGGAAATAAAGCCTCACACTATGGTGTAGCTTACCGCAGTTGTAAAATGTGTTTTAAACACTTTCTATATTTTTCTGCCTTTGTAAGCTTGCGAATTCTTTCTATTACTTCCTATATACTTATTCAATTTACTTTCAAAGGCCATGAAATGTTCACGTTCTTACGGAAGGGTTATAATAAACTGTTTTTATATTATGTGTAAAGATGACAGCAGCACCGTTTGTTCGAGACGAGACTTCTCTTCTCATGTTGAAAATGAGCCACCCCTTCCAGGCATATAAAAATACTTATGATAATACTTGAATAATTATTTTTTCTTTGTGTTTATCTTGATAGATCAGGGAACATGAAGCTTCCTTAACACTCCACCCCTATAGTGCTCTCGGGCTGAAATTATCATGTTTACACAAATATGTTGACTTTAAAGCAAGTATAAAAAAATAAAAGGAAATAAGATTAAATTGTAGAGCAACCTATGTGCGATATACCTTGGTTCTAAGTGCTTGTACGTTTAAAACGTGTATCAACCAGACGTAAAATATATTGAAATAGCACCACAATACTAGTCCTTAAAAGCGTAAACGTTAAAATTGTCTAAAGACACATTTGGCTGAAGCCGGACCTGTTTATATTTGTATGCATTTGAACAAGCACAATTTCCAATTGTGTTATTGGTTTATGAAGCACACTTGTTTCGCCTTCGTAAAAGCATTGAACAGCTAAACGCAAACTTTATCGGGCAACTCGAACATTTCATGTAGTGTAGGTTGCCTGTGAACTCCTGGCAGTATGCAGTCTATTGCTTCACACATTGGCTTCCCCTTGAATTGAAATCTTCAATTTTTGGAAGGCTTGATGCTTGGATAACTACGGCACTCGGATGAGTGAGAAAGTACTGCACTCTTATCGTTGGCTTTGGCACTCCTTAACCAGCTCACGCCAAGTCTTGGTAATGAACAATGAACCTGTGGGCGTGGCATATATTTGTGTACTCACCTCGTACTCAATCAAAATGCATTTGCTGTGAACACCACCACAGGCTTGCTGCGCTTTTAAGCAATACAGCGCACTTTAAACACTGCCAGGATGTTTTAGGCCGATTCGAATAAACTCGCCTTAGGCAATTTTGTACAATGTACTTAGAAGTCGCCATTACGGGTACCCTTAGGAGAAGCTGCCAGCGACAGCTTGTTATTTGTAAAATTTCATTGAGTTAAACATCGCCTCGTAATGCGAGCAAGCTCTGACAGTTGCGGTTATCGCTACACGTAAATTTAACCGTTGTGCATTTAGTGTCGGCTCTATGCACGTTTAATTATATTCGAATACACAGACTAAATCTAAGTGAACATTGAAAACATATTGTGAATTTTTGAATATGATTTTTAATTATTTCAATAAATTCAACAGCCCTAACTACCACACTTTTTGTAATTTTCCCGGCTACACTATAATAGTGCTTAAATTTCTAATTCTAATTTACTCTCATCCCAGGGTTAGGTCGCTACATCTAACTAGAAAAACGAATATGATCTTGCTATGATTACTAATTAACTACGTTTGGCTATCAATAATTGTTTAAGGTCCAATTTTAAAATAAACATTTAATTGTAAGCACTCTGTATATGGCTATTTTTTTAATGGGATTTGACAACTGGGTTATATTTTTTAACTGATGGGGACAAAAACAAAACCAAAATGGTTTCCTTATTCTAGAATACGTAAACAAGCTGACAATTTGAATTAATGCTGTTGCCATGCAATAACAATAAAATACAAGTATTCCGAGTCATTAACAAAATACTTCTACCCACTCCAGAAACCGGAAGGGATGCTCTAAAGGACGCTAACCAAGCACATTCACAAAACTAACGCTTTTATTAGACAAATCTGACCTTTTAATGGCTTGTCCTTTAAAAATAGAGCTACCTACCCCTCGCTGGCACTCCCATGATGCTCTAAGCCCCTCCTTGTTGTTTTCCTGCAGTTAGACAGACTGAAATCTGCACTGGAACCCACCTGGTGAACAGCCGATGCTCTCGGACACCTCTGGAACTGATCCAAAGAAGCTGGGGCCTCAAATCTCGTACTCAGCTGTGCTACACGGCCACTGCTCTTTTATTCACTCGTATAGGAACTTAGAAAGTTGGCTGAACCTCCGTAGAATATGACCAAAACACCACAACTTTCACTGGACCACTTCGACGCCTCGTATTATTTTACCTGTACTGAAGCCCAATGCAAAGCAAAACTTCCCCAAATTACTGAGGGCACAATCACTCAATTAAGCAACTCTTTTAATTAACTTGGGTGTTTATTATCACATAAAATAACCTCATTTTTGGGGCAGCTTGGTAATTTCACAACCAAAGCTTACGAAGGAGCTACCCCAATTGTTTTGCTTTAAACAAAGGTAAAGCTATTCAAAAACGTCATTATGCAATCATTTTCATGGCCAATGCTATTTCTTAACAATTATGAAATTCAAATTATTACATTCACTGATCATTCTTATAATAAATATTTGTTTTGCTGGTTATGTTATTAATTACTGTTAATTATTATGCGTAATATAAACGCTACTGAAATGTGTTCATAGCAATATATAAGTTTTGTCGTGTTGATTATAACTCTTTAATCAAATTATGTGAAGCATGTGACATCCTACCTGCTAGTGATAGAAAATCATTTAACACTGCTTATGTTTGAGCTAAATTAATTCATTGATGGCCTAATGTAATTTTTACACTAGTACCCAAACAGTTTAATACTTAATTGCTATCACACTGTTAGTATAAC
>OW679203.1:33564717-33683552 GCA_940337035.1 Agriotes lineatus
AGAGCCCAAGTAATTTTATTGGAAACTTTTGTTTGAAGTGGGTGGACCCGAAGGTTTTTTGTAAAATTTATCTCCTTAAGATTGGTTTACATCCACTTAGGATTTGCTTTTAATACACACTTGCTGACCTTCGGCCGCCCTTTCCGTTGACTTAGAAGACGTCAATCCTTTGCTGATACTACCCTACTCGTTCATCTTGACCCGAGCATTCTAATGCAAATTTCCATTAAGAGCGAGCATTAGCAGCCCTCATATCCTCTAATTCTGGACTGAACTAACTAAATTTATGTACCATCCCCGCGGGGTCGCCAACACGTTTAAACTAATGCGTTTATGTACGTACATGGGATGAGGGACGAGGGAAGCTTGACAGGGTTGTGGAATATTGCGTTGTTTATGTAATATATGTTTCAAAGAAGCTCCAAACGACGTAAAAGAAAAGGATTATCAAAGAAGGTGAAACAATCCGTAAACATTATGACAGTATTGTGAGTAATGCAACTCGAAAAATTCTTAGGCAGAACTGTAAGATAACGATGCATGTATCAAAAATAAAGAGAATGATGCATGCGAAACTCGGACATATAAGAACAGAAAATGAAACAGTAGAAGAATATTGCTGTATGGTGAGCTTTATTTACTTATGTACTTAATCTGGAACCTCTTCACTTTTGGGTGGAAGGTTATTGAGAACTGGTATCGTTTTTCAACTTTTTTTCCCTTCTGCTTCAGGAGATCTTTATCCACGTTACCTTTTTTGTCTCTCACCTCGTCTTATATTTACAAGTTTCTCGAGGTTTTCTTCTTCTCCTTCTTTCCAAAAGGGTACCTTACCTAATACTTCCTCTTTCACCTTTTGTACATACTCCAACCACCTCAGCTGCCTTTGCCGTATAGTTATCTCTATAATATAGTGAGAACCTGTCATTAGATGTTGTGCCTTATTTTATGTCTTTCCATATTTTCTATTATTTTGTTTAGACACTGTGACATGCGTTTATTAAGAACCAATGTAAGTAACGGGCATGATAATGCCCAAAACAGAAGGCAATTTGAACTTTGAAGTAATTAGGAAAGCGCACCTCCAAACCAAATACGAAAACCTGGTGGGATATGAAACAACTAAACTTTCTCAAATAAGTTTTACCTTGACATTGACATATAGCGCACTGTTGAAAGGGTAAAAAATATGATTCAAATAAAAGATAAAGTTAAATAAAATGCCGTGTTAAATAAATTTCGTTGTCGCAAAGCTATATTTTCGTGAAATAATAATCGCCGAGACAGCAAAAACCTCAAAATTGCAAGTAAAATATTTTACAGGTAAATGGCTAATCAAACAAAATATCGTTGTTTGAAAAGTAATGTCGACTCTGAACTATACTATGTTCATACAGTTATACTCTAGTCAATGATAAAGTTTCAATGCGATACCAAACCGAAGTTGATGATATAATAACAAAATAATCTTGCAAAATTGAAGACCGAGCAGGTTTTCGTATAGGATTCCCAAAAAATTGTTTTATGTCTACTTAAGATGTAGCCTACTGCAGGAAATTCCTTAAAATAAGTTCAAAAATAATATTCCAGAGCGATTGATCGTTTTTTTTTCACCCAAATTCGGTTTGACCAACAGATATGGGGGACAGGATCTCGACAGAATTCGACGATGTGGTATTCAAATAGATATAAAAATGCGTAGAAATAGACGTAAAAGCTTCTTTAATTATTTATCGGAGTGGTATTGTTTTAAAATGATTTCGTATTCAAATCCAAGATTAAACTTGCATAAGCTATCAAATGTAAGTGGAATAGAACCAATTTCGATCCAAATTCCGAGTGTTCTCGTGTTTCAATTTACAGACAAAACACTAGTTCGTTTCTCTTGCAGTTATCGTAGAAAAAGCGCTTGGCGAAATCGTTTCGTTAACGTAAATAAAGCTAACGACGCACCTGAGGATTAAAATATTACAATCTACTGGCAACATTAAAAACACCGTAAACTGATTCTGTTAACCAGTATAACTGCAAGTCTTTAAAGTGCGCTACTATTATCTCAAAAATTAACCGTAACTACACCTTATCTATAGATTTCTTCATTTCGGAATAGATTTTATTGTTTTTGCCAAGTATTAGCCTAACAAAATAAACATATCCCAAAGAAGGCAAAACTGCGAACAGTCTACCTGCAAAATTACAAAAACACTGTGAAGTACTGACTCTCTGTGAAACAACAGAACTCCACGTCTATACAGTGCGCTACTATCATCTCAAGAATGAATCGTCACCACACCTTATCTCTATATTTCTTAATTTCGTTATCCATTTTCTTGGTGTTTTCAATTATTAACCCAACAAACACGGAAGGTCTTATAGAAAGCATAACGTCTGCTAACATCAAACAATATTGCAACAGAAAGATGGGTCCAACAGCTCGAAGTACTAGTCTGGAGTATTATATGATTGCAAAACATGGCCAATGGGAAAAGCTGCCGTAACTAACGAAGAGCAAAGGAAGATAGAAATAGATAGATGCACTTATAAGGAAATAAGAAATAAGAAGGAATGAACTAATAAAATAAACCATTTCATATATTCAGTAATTAAGAAGAAGGAGAAAAAGGGCAAGTACGAGAAAGGGGGTACAATTCCATTCCTCTCGAATGGAGAATCATTGAAGTGCTGCTAAAAATTCTCATTACAGGAAATGATTTACTGCAATCGGAGAGATTAGATGGTAAGTCTACCACGCAGCTTGCAAGAATATGTCTGCAGATTATGGTACCGAGACACAAGCAACAGACAACCATGAAGAAACAAAGGAAAGACTTGTATCCTGGAAAAGAAGACAAAAAAGCTCAAGTTTGGCACGACGTTTTGACATGAGTCAGTTTTTTTATGCTGTAGTGGATAAGGAATTGGATTGATTACAAGTCAGAGGATTTTAGTTGCCTTATTGTGATACGCAGATGTGAATTAAAGAAAAAGAAAGGTTTGCAGCTACTTGGCAAATCGCCTGGGAGAAATTAGGTGTTCTTTGGCTGGTGCAATAAAACGTTCTCATTGTTTGATACCAGATTTTCACTTGTCGGCTAATTTACTCAAAATTAAATGACTGCGTGGATACAGTGGTTGGGCGGGCTACCTCACTGAAGACGAAGCAGTTAATTAAAAATACTGAAGTTAATTAAACGGCAAAGACGGAACCAAGAAATCTTTAAATTATAACAAGTGTATTCAAGTTATTACAGCGAATTCGTAAACTCAAAAGTAGTAAAATAATCAGAAAGAAAGCGCACAAAACCAGGTTACAGTAACATAAACAAGACGGTGTAATAATATAAATGTAGAATAATTGCAGATAATAAATTTCCTACAAAGCCAGCACAACGTACAGATAATTATTCGATAAATATACACAAAAATCAGGTGCTCTTCGAAACACATAAACTCGATTAATAATGCGAGAGGTAACATTTATAATATTCTAAAGTGTACAAATACAGACCGCTAAGTATAACCAACAACACATTAAAAGTGATGCGGGAAGTAGCAATAGGAGATCGTTCAGTAAGTTACAATTTACGGCAAGAGTTCGGTAGCAAATATGAAACCCACGGGGTTCTGAGGGAACCCAGGCGGCACTGGCTTACAAATAGTGTTAAAATGGAAAACAATACACAACATTACATCAACGTTGTCGTTGAGAACTCAGGCACCAATTAGCTCAATTATGTTGAATGTACAGCCCGGTAAGGGGACGAAGGCCAGGTGAAGACGATCAGAAGGCTGTAGCAGAGAGCTCAACACTAGGAGGCTGTAGAAATGTCACATCCGAATAGGAGGGACTCGATGCTGTTGCTGTGATTAGAAGAACGGCCAAGATATACTACAAAGCGTCTAAACACGCAGTGTCGCAGAAGCTTAAATTAACTTACATCACCTGGGCCACGTGCCAAACTACTTACGATAGCTCGGTAACCAGGATCCGCCAAGATTGACATAAGAATAATTTTTCATAGAAAGTCAACCAGAGAAGCATAATCAGTTATAACATATGAAAGGATAATTATATTGCCGGAAATTATTTTTACCAAAAAATGGTTGCTTTGATAACTTCCGAGGCAAATGACACCGCTCGAGGATTTTGTCATTACATTTGCCGAGTAAAAGTCTTGAGTTCAAATTTTACTTGTAAAATAATGTGACCGACATATATTCGATCAGACTATTTCCCAAATAAGATGACACGGATAATATTATGACCCGTTTTGATACAAAATGTCAAACAATTAACATTTTTTCCAATGGTAACTAAGAAAATGTATAACGTGCCCCGTAAGTATTGTCACTTAAATCATCCCAAGAGACCTTCTTTCGTTTCTGCCGCTTTATTCTTAACGTGATTGGTCGAAATTTGGATATCAAATGATTGGTGTATTTTATATCAAGAAAATGATCCGCCAACTATAGCGAGGGCTAACACAATACTTCATACCGTAGCTTCACCAAACGTCCGCCAACCTCTGGACGACCCAGAATAGGAAGCCGACTGCTCGAAACCATAGCACAAAGCAAAAGAAGGAATAGAAACGCCAATCGATCATTTCATCTTTTAGCGTACCGACAGCATTTATCAAGACGAAGAAAGGGTGCGCGCGAAGTTCAAAATATGCGCTATAGACCACACAGCGCTCAATGACCTGTAAACCTATATAGACGCATTCCAACCGTAACATGTGTTATATACTTTTGGAATTTTATTTTCTATTCATCTAGTAGCATGATCAAATTTAGATGATTAAATTACCTTTCCCATTTATAGCTTTGTCTTTCTACTGTTTTTATTAGTGGCTAAACGTTTTAAACCGCTTATAATGCAAGCCAGCTCCAGAGCAAGCTAACAGAATAAAACTTGCTTTAATTTTAGCACGGAAGCTTTCCACAAACTCGAAAACACGTTCCCCCGCGAGGACGTCAGGCGGGGACAGTTCGGCGGGAAAGCTTTCAGAACGTGTTTTGCGTCCAATCTATGTGATAAAATTGTTTGTCAATGGGCAGATAGGTACCAGATGCGCAGAGATACCTGCAACAGCAAATGCGTGCATTATAAATTGTAAACAGGCGATGAAACAATTTCGATTACATTGGCCGCTGATAGGGCTCTTGTTTCAGATTTAGGGCTAGATTACAGCGGTATCGGACTATCGATTGGGTGCAGTCTCGTGTGAAAGTTAATAGCTCGTTTTCAGGCAGCTGCAACGTACCAGCGTATTCTCAGCACAATCACTGTTGGAACTGCTGGAATTAACAGTTTATAATATCGATTTGGAACAGTGATCAGAGCCGGATTAAGAATTTTGAGGCCCAGGGCTAAATTTTTTTAGAGGCCCCATTCCCATTTATGCAACGGGTACAAAGGGATCTAAATGATTAGAAACCGCACTAGATTATAACCTTCGAATCTTTTCGAGGCCCCCGAAATTCGGTGGCCCGGGGCTGCAGCCCCCTTAGCCCCCCCTTTAATCCGGCTCTGACAGTGATTCCCCATAAACTTTAATAATGGTTGGATATGTTGTACCAAGTGCATAGGTGCACTAAAATATACAGCCAAAATTTATTAAGTTCTGGTATTGTCATCATCCTATATTTGTAATATTTAAAAATTGTATGTAGGCTTTCATTCCTACCATAAACGTAATGACTAACTGAGAATATATTTTATGCTCAATACATCAAAATTGTATTCCAAAATAAGAGATTAGAAACATTTCCACCGGACATTCACAAGGCTTTTCTCCACTCTAGCCTACAACTGATCGTGATTCTAGAGAGCTTCCAGAATCTGCAGTTTAAACATAAATTTTTCTTCATTGTTGACTCAGTAGAGGTGTAACATTTAATTGTTTGTAATTTCAGAGGATTTACTTTGTATGGTTTTTAGTGACTACCTACTCAGATATGAACAAAAAATATATACAGGGTGTTTCATTAATAATTGGAAATATTTTAACTGTAGAATTCTGGGCTCAAAATATTAATATTTAACCCAAATCACTTAGATAAAATGTGGCTCCTTACTGAGATATAGGGTGTTTTATTTAAAAATTTTAAAATGATTTTTCTCCATTACTTTAAAACTATTTGACGTATCCGTATCATATTTGGCAGGAAGTGTAGACACTGTAAACCATACTAAATTATGTTAAATAAACGTTTGTGGGTACTACCAGAGACGTACAACAGGGGCAAGTGATTGGTTGACCCCTCCCAAATTCTACGCCACTGGCGGAATTGCCATTTTAGCACAATTTTTCAGTTCTCCAATACTTTTTATGTAAATAACATACTCTTTCTTCGTAACGATAAAGTCATTATTTTTCGAGATATTTATTGTTAAACATAAAGCTGAACAGTTATTTTGATTTTAATGTGTATGAATTATGTCGGTTCTTTTTGTCATAAGATTGCATTTATTACACAAATGAAACTTGAATCCGTATTAATAAAAAAAACATAGTGTTTTTTAATGAAATTTATTGAAACGAATACTTACATAGATGCATTCAACATAAAAACAAATTGTGGTTCTAAAAAGAACCATTTTGTTATAACTAATCTAAATAAAAGAACAATTTTAATAACACGAAAATATCAAAAACCTTTTATAATAAATGTTCAATCTGACCCCCGTTTACCTCAATAAGTTTATCAATTCTCTTCCTAAACGATCTTCTAACTTTAAAAAATATGTTTGGCGGATTGGCAATAAAATTAGCGGAATTTACTACTTGCTGCTATAGTTCTTGACGATTATTTATTTCTTGTGAGTATACCAGCGATTTGTTGTTAATACAGATTAAAGTTTCATTTGCGTAATAAATGCAATCTTCTGACAAAAACACCCACATAATTAATCACATTAAAATCAAAATAACTGTTCAGCTTTATGTTTAACTTTAAATATCTCGAAAAATAATGACTTTATCATTACGAAGGAAGAGTATGTTATTTATGTAAAAAGTATTGGAGAATCGAAAAAGTGTGCTAAAATGGCAATTCCGCCAGTGGCGTAGAATTTGGGAAGGGTCAACCAATCACTTGCTCCTGTCGTACGCCTCTGGTAGTAGCCAGAAACGTTTATTTAACATAATTTAGTACGGTTTACAGTGTCTACACTTCCTGCCAAATACGATACGGATACGTCAAATAGTTTTAAAGTAATGGAAAAATTACTGTTAAATTTTTAAATAAAACACCCTGTATCTCAGTAAGGAGCCATATTTTATCTAAATGATTTTAGTTAAATACTAATATTTTGAGCCCAGGATTCTACAGTTAAAATATTTCCAATTATTAATGAAACACCCTGTATTTTAAGGAGATACTAATGTATAGAGCAATATGAGCAAAGATAAACTTGAACAAGTCTTAAATTATGAAATTACTGAATAGTTTTATAAAATAATTAGGTTAGTAATGAAATAACTCTTTTGATGGCTTTGATTTTGTCTTCATTTTTAAGCCAAGACTTAAGACTAAGACTATCAATACCAAGGTAAGGTAATAATGAATAGTTTCGAGACTCAGACTGAGCTGTCAAGATGAAGACAGGGCCGAATAATTAGTCTCGAGATCAAGACAATAGCACCAAAACTTCTTCTTCTTCTTTAGGTGCCTATTTGTTCCGAATGTTGGCAATCATCATGGCTATTCGTATTTTGTTGGTAGCTATCCTGAAGAGTTCGGCTGATGATTTATGGAACCACTATCTTAGATTTGCCAACCAAGAGATTCTTCTTCGTCCAGGTCCTCTTTTACTGTTGATCTTGCCCTGTAGTATTTGTTGAAGGAGATCGTATCTATCTGCATTCCTCATAATATGCCCGAGATATTGCAGTTTGCGGCTTTTAACAGTAGTCATGATTTCCGTCTGTTTTCCCATTCGCTCTAATACCTCTATATTGGTAACTTTTTGGGTCCACGATATTTTTAGCATTCTTCTGTACAGCCAGAGTTCGAAAGCTTCAAGTTTCCCGGTAGTTTCTGAGTTAAGAGTCCAGGTTTCTACTCCGTACAGAAGAACAGATAAGACATAACATCTTAGGAGTCTAAGCTTTGTTTGGGGTGTGAGGTCGTGGGTTTTAAATACCGCGCTCATTTTGTTGAAAACAGAGCGTGCTTTCTCAATCCGGCATTTGATTTCCTGTGAGTTGTCCCATCGCTCGTTGATAATTGTCCCTAAGTAAATGTATTGGGATACTCGTTCAATTCTGTTTTGATTGATGTATAGGTTGACCCCACGTATGACTTCTTTACTGATGACTATGAATTTGGTTTTGTTGGTGTTTTTATTTCCAGCCCGAATTCGGAACTCATTTGAGCTATTCTATCCATCAATTTCTGTAGTCCTTCCAGTGAGTCCGCAAACATGATTGTATCGTCTGCATATCGTATATTATTAAGTTTAACCCCATTTATTGAGATTCCTTCATTGATATTGTCAAGGGCCTCTCTGAATATGTATTCAGAGTATACGTTAAACAGGATGGGGGACAGTATGCATCCTTGTCTTACTCCTCGTAATATTTTAACCTCGTCTGTATGACTCCCGTCTATTCTGAGCACTGCGGTCTGATTCCAATATAGGTTTATGATAATATTTAGATCTCTCTGTCTTATTCCTATATTTTTGAGTATTTCAATCAGTTTGTTGTGTTTCACCCGATCGAATGCCTTCTGGTAGTCTATTAGACAGGCAAAAATGTTGCAATTAACATCTCTGCATCTTTGAAATAGTAATTGTATACTAAGCAGGGCTTCTCTCGTTCCAACCGCGTTCACGAATCCAAACTGATTTGGTGCAATCTGGTCTTCACATAATCTGTATATGCTTTTGTGGATTATTTTGAGGAAAAGTTTAAGAAGATGGCTCATCAGGCTTATTGTTCTATAATCGCCGCACGTTTTGGCACTTGTTTTCTTGGGAAGTGTGATAAATTCTGACTTCAACCACTCAATGGGAATTTGTCCTGAAGTGTATATGTTGTTGAAAATTCCTGTGAGCCACTTTATTTTATCTTCATCCAATAGTTTGATGAATTCAGCCTCTACTTGATCTGGACCAGCTGCTTTTCCCGGCTTTATCTGTGAAATAGCAGCTCTCACTTCCTCAACCATTATGTCTGGTCCATCAGCGTCTACTTGTGTTTGTTCCTCTCGAATATCATGAAACAGATTCTCTAAGTATGTTTTCCACATTTCCTTTTTCTTATCCAGGTCAAGAATAATATTGCCATTTTGATTCACTAGTGCTTTACAGTTAGTTTTGCGGTATTTTCCAGTTATTTCTCGAACTTTTTTGTGAACGTTAAAGTCATCATGTCTGCTTTGATGGAATTCGATTTCTGTGCATTTTTCTTTCAACTCGTTCTCTTTTGCTTCCCTTATTTTATTTTTGATTATGCGTTGTATTCGTCTGTATTCTGCCAAGTTTTCTTTGTTGATTCTCCTCTCTTCCATTAGGTGTAAGATTTCTTCTGTCATCCATGATTTCTTTTTCGTTAAATCTGGCTTTAACATATTCTTTTTTATATCTTCGACTGTTTGCTGAAATTTATCTAGTTTTGTTTTAACATTGTCGTTTTCATGTGATTGTATGTTATTGTTGAGCGCATTTTTGACTGTTTCCTTAATTGACAGGTTTTTGAGTTTTCGTAATTCGCATTTGAGAACTTTCTTCGTTGTGACTCTTTTCAAATTTAGCCTAAAAACTCCAACCAAGGGACAGTGACCAGATCCAATATCAGCCCCTGGATATGTTTTGAGAGAGGCAGCTATTCCTAAACCTATTGTTTAGTAGTATGAAATCAATCTGATTCCGTACTATTCTTCCTGGCTTTTCTTGAGGGGATTTCCAAGTGTAGAGTCTTCTGGGTGGTTGTTTAAACCATGTGTTCAATACTACTAGTTCGTTTGTTGCAGCAAACAGTTCGAGTCTATCTCCTCTATTGTCCAAAACTTGGATACCAATATCTTTGCTTAGCTTGAGCTTAGATGGATCAGAAAAAATTAAGCAACTATCTTGTCTTAAGGATTTCTTGAAATAACTTCGTCTATTTGTCCATCTAAGAATTGATATTGCTGGCACTGTCTTGTTTTTCTCGATTGTAGTTTCTGTTCTTCTAATCTCCGTTTTGCATTTTGTTTTCAATGGCCGTGTTTGCTTGATCTCTTAAGATCTTTAGGATCTCTATCTTTTTCTTCACCCCATTAGGCTCGAATCCTTTATTTCTTAATCCATCTGCTGTCTTCGCGTGAAACATGGTGTTATTATTTATTTTTTGTACATTATTCATGCATCCTGTCCCATGCTCATTCTGTTCCGTATGTCCACGTTCTGAAATCTATTCTTGCGACTCTGCAGCACATACTCCAACATTATTTAATTTAGTATTCATGTCTGCATCTTGTATGTTATCGTGCTTCTATCGCTGTTTCGCATTTTTTTTTTTTAGTTTGTGATACATTTGTTGTAGGAAGCTGCAGCTATTAACTTTTTGTGTGTCACATCTTGCCCCGTTCTGGTATTTATTTACTGTTCTGCTGTGGTATTGTTTGTTAGTGTACTCTTTAAATGTTTAAGTCTGCTCGCTTTTTATTGTTTGGGCCCTTCTCCTGCTGTCAGGTATTCATTTCAAGCTGATGCTTTTGCTGTAGAATATTTTAGAGACCGCTGGTGATGCATAAATTCTTATAGAAGGCCTTTGGTTGTCTGAAATTTTTGTTGTAGTCTTTGTGTAGGGTATGTATTCATACGCCTGTCTTAAGTGTATGGACACTAAAGAGTCTTCGTTATTTCTCACATCTTTTCGGCCTTCCAGTCGGATAAGAACTTTTACTTTAGATTAGGAGAGAGCTGGCCAGCCCATGAGCAACTTACTTGGTCGCTGTAATGTTGAAACTTCAACCTGAAATACGTAAGTCTGCGTTCGGCTTTACAATTAAAATAAAAGTTCTGAAAACTACTTATGGTGTAACGTCATGTGTCCATACACAACAAGGCATGCGTAATTACGTATCGTGGTGCATTTTTTGCGGCCTAAGGCAGGCCTTGGAATGAGCAGAAGGCGTCCTAAATAAACACATCAAAGGAATGCATATTATCTATCGTGATGCAATCTACGATTAGCAAATATTGGCGGCCTCAAGCAGATCTCCAAATGCGCAGAAAGCGACCTAAATAAATTCGACACTGTCTAAAATACTGTCTAAAATGGTTGCTTAATGTGGTTAGATTTTTAATTACGTTAGAATTTTTTAATACTAGAACGTGTAAAACTTTAGTACGGCAGAAAGACACAAATCAAGCAACTAAAGGACGCATAACTATCCTGAATGCAGACAGACATTGGGTCCTGGTTCTTATATTCGACATAAGTCGAAATGTCACTAAAATTCAAAGACAATTTACAGGATTTAGCCAATTCTTAGAACATAAACCTAGGTCACATGGTATTCAATTGGTGACTCCCGAGACCGCATTCGTAGTTACGCGATCGTGGCAACTTGTTAACCTTCTCGAATCTCTCACCCACAACGCAATGGACTACGAGCAAAAGAACCTAACAGTCTTTCATATTGCCAATTGGATATTGTTGAAATAAAAGCATTAAAAACTCGTGGTCAATTATTTTTGCTCGTTATTAAACTGGAGCATTCTACCGGCTAGATTGGATAAAACAATAACTAAATTATAAGGTGCCAAATAGTTCTATCTGGCACGTTCACTGCTGATTACTTGAAACAACAAACAACTAAACGCTTCAAAGGAGGCAAAAATATTAAATACGATGATCAGGATCATGTAATGACAGTGAAATAGCACCTTTAAATGGTAATATGACAGATAAAATATTGGTTATAATTACTAACATTACACAGACAATGGAGGACATATTAATGTAACACTAATAACAAGCTATTAAGTACCACAGACCAACCTTAAACAATACTTAAATATCCCAGACCATACAAAAGTACTTGATTGGGTTGTCACATCTAAACCGTACGTAAAAGTACTGAAATGTCATACAAACACGTATTATAAGTAGCATATATATTGTAATAGCAACCTCGCTTTAATCAAATATGAAATTTATAATTATGGCAAGATATACTACACCTTATGAATTATATTAGTTTCTTTTACGAAGTTGCCTGTCAAACTCAAGGCAAATTAAAAGAATGTAATATTTATTACCAAAAATAAATGGTTTATTGCTCGTTACTTATTTTATTTATCTGCAATAAATTACGACTTAACTCCGGTGAACATGAAACAAATTTTAACTCACGGGGGTCGGTTCATAAAATTAATTAGGAAAACTTTGTATGACAAATAATTTGTTGTAGGACAATTACTCTCAATTATTAGGGCAAATGCACCATTCTCAATTGACAGATTAAATAACCTTTAAATCTAATTCAGTAAATAAGATGATCAGTCAGTGCAAGATAACGCAAAATTGACCTTTAAACGCCAAAATAACAAGGATGCATCAGCTAAATACGATTAATTCTGTTACGTAGCAACGGCTAACCTTGTTTTGTTTCTAGATGACGGAAAACTTACGTTCAGATGTGCTTTTGTCCTATTTCCGCCAAAAACTGCAAATTCCGCGTCAACTCACACCTTCTAGTGACGCTACCTCAGATACTCGGACCTGGATGGATCTAGGCAACTGGAACCTGATGCTACACCTCGTAGACAGTCTGAACTTAAAGAACCCCGCGAATTATGGGGCTCCTGCAGGGGCTTTCTGTGAATTCCTACTTTAATAGGAGACTTTTCGGAGGCTAGATACACTTTCCAATGCCGCCACGGGAGTTACGCACTTGGGAATGGCTTATTGGTTGAAATTCTGACACCCACGGATTGCTGAAGCTTTCCTCTCCAGGTAACACCAAAGAGATCTGCCTTCCGATGTCTGGCGCTGCTTCAAATTCGTCACCGAAGTTGGCTCGCAATCAACGCCTCACGAGGTGGAAACTTGTTTGCTTAAATTCACTACCTTTGGGGCTCTTACACTTGGGAAAATTACACCCACAGTTGCGCGAAACTTGTTCAATAACTTTACACAAAACTAGTATTACACAAGAATATTTAATCACAATTTAATACAGTGAAATGTGGAGCTCAATTTGCCCCGAACATGTAAAATTTAAGCTTGTTTGACTTCTTATGACAATTGACTGTCTCATAACTTAGCAACTAGATTTTCATATGTTTAAGAGAAATTAGGTTTGATTACATGTTTCAACTTATGGACTACAGTATTGATGTCATGTCTTTGCCTAACTACTAAAATTGTCTTTCTCTTGGAATAAATTTCACTACACTTTGCTAAAAGAAGAGCATCTCACTAATTGTCTTTCGATCGGTTGCCTTACATTTCCATTGCTCTTTGCAATAATTAGTTTGCTCGCACTGTTTCATTTACCTTTCAGCTGATTTGCCGTTTGCTGGCTTATAAGCTTTTAATACATAAAGCTCATAAAATTTGTTTAATTAACAAATCATTCTGTATCATTTTATTCCCATTATGTTTGGCGTTACTAAGAGCAAATCCGCCAATCAAGGATTAAATTGCATTGATCCTTCCGAACATTTATCATATCTGAAACTCTGAACGTAATTCTTCTGAAACCTGCTTTATCCCATGCTAACTTTTAACCCTCCAATTATTAGTTACTGCTGCTCACATCAAGTGCATCTATTAATGTAAAGTACTAATTATTTTGCAATAAATAAAATATTTAATTCTGTGCTCATTTTGACCTTATTCATTTTGTTACTTCAGAATCAGAATTGCTGTGAGCAGTACACCACTACAGTATATTATAAAGAAGCCTCGGTTTTAGTAAGTTGCCGATTCAAATCGGTAGCAATCGCCGTAATACGCTTCTGGGCGGGGATTCAAAATTTATCACACTAAATCAGTAGTGTACGCATATAATTTGGAATACATAGAATTCACTGAGTAAATACATTTTTTATATTCCTCAATGCAAACCAGTCCTTTACAAACGGGGGCTAATTATCCAGGTACCTCTATACTCCCCACATTCAAACTAGATTATTTTATCTGCTGAAAGAGCAAACCAGCATGCAAATTCTTTTTCTTCTTTTTCTTCTTCTTCGGCCACTTTCTGTCTACTCCTGGATATAAGCCTCTTTCAAATGTGTGTTATTCTTGATGCCCATCTGTCTAGACCTTCCCATTGCCATTTATGTTCTGCCGTACTTGTTATTGTATCATCAACTTTGGCTCTACGTCGAACTTCTTGCTTTCTGATGTTGTCTCTTAAGCTGATACCAAGTATACCGCGCACCGTTCTTCTCTGCAGTATTCTTAGATGGTCGGCACTCTTTTTTGCCATTGAAATGGTTTCCAAGCCATAGGTCGTTACAGGTAATATACACACGTCAAAAAGTTTGCGGTTGATATTTATTAGTATATCCCGATTTCTGAGTACATGGTTTAAGTTTCAAAAAGCTGCCCATGCTAGTCTTATTCTAGGTCTTATCTCAACTGTCTGACTTTCTTTACCTATTTTGATGAGAAAATCAGATAGCTGAGATAATACGTAGAATAGGACTAGCATGCAAATTAGGTTATTTTTAGCCAGTCAGCAATTACAATTTTGGTGCAAATGCTATCATTCATCTGTATTAAATATGCCTCTCAGCACCGGCATTACTCCCAAATTCCTAAGAAATGTAAAAGGGTGAAGCCCAGGTGATTGCAGTAGACAAAACAATATTTGAACAAATAACTTGAACAATAGTTGACATTTCTTTACAATATGAGGAAAAATCTTAAAATTACATTTATTTAACTGGCGTCCCACCCTCTGGTACAAATATAAGAACTGTTTGTCAAATAAAGCTGAATCTACGACCCGGGCACTGGCCTAAAACGTGACTTTGATAATGACTGATAAGATTGCTTGACCAAATTTCCTCAATTAAAAACCGTTCCGCATGTTGTGCAAAGGGTTAATTCTACCCTAGGATCGCCAAGACCGATTGCAAGAATCAAATTAGGACCTTGAAGTTCTCCACTTAAGCCCCGCTATAAAAAAGCTCCCGAAAAGCATAACTTGAGGACGAATCCGCCAAGGAAATTTTTGTTATTTATTCAAGAATGTGGTAGCCACCCCTACATTCATTATTAATCTAATGCATAATAGCTCAATAAAAATTTATTTTGAAGAGTTGTTGGTCATCTCTTGCAGTTGACATTAAATTTGACAAATACTTAAAAGTTACTGTAAATTCTCATAGCCTACTTAAAGAATATAACATTTAGCAAATTATTTACTCTGCAACGCATTGCACCTGTATTCAGCCACACAATTGTCACAATTATTAATTACATTAACAAATTATCGGGTTGACACCAGTGCTAGTTTGAGTAAACGGCAAACTGAAATGTGAATACGCTCATAATCATTGTGCATTCAATTAATTGAAAGAGAAGACAACAAATGGAAAAAAATACCGTTACTCATATTAATGTACTAGAATGTGGGAAAATTTGTATTGTAAATTTTCAATCGATTGGCACAGGATTCAGAATTGTATTAACTGTACACAAATTGTCAAAAATTGTATGGCTTCATGCATAATTAATTACATTTTAACAAATTGCTTTCATTAACGGTTTTTGTATTTATTAAACCCGTAAAAATAAATTGAATTGAATACACTGCCTACATTTATAAAAAATCAGACAGTTGTGAACTGAATATAGCAGAAAAAGTACGCCTAAATCCCTCGGCGAGTCGTTAAAAATGTCAACATGAAATTGCAATTAGCGAAGACATATCAAGATTCAAGTTTCCAGCTAAGCGTTCCCGGTAGCTTTTATAGTAATTGCCCATGGAACGTTTTGCGTTTGTCTGTACTGAAACTGTAGGTCACACACATAAAGCAACAACAGCAGATTAAAAATTTTTACACGCGTAAAGCTTTTTATCTAATCAGCTTGGGTAAGCGAGCAGCTGTTAGGTTCGAAAAGCCAAAACGTCAAATAAACTAATCGGGCTCGTTAACTCTGTCGACTAAGAAGTGGCCGTGACGCAATGTAAACATACTTTAACTCTGCATAATGGCAACATTATTATAAAGTAGGTGAGACGATAATTTGTCAAATCTTGTTGTGGCGTTCTACTAGTCGAACGCCTTATTTGGATGTTTTGTAGTACACTTAGTTGATTTTACTTAAGCGCCAGTAAAGAAGAGAAGTTTTAATAATGGTTAATTACCCAGATATAGAGCATAATAACGGTAGGGATGAGTTACGGAATTACATCAATTGGAAATGAAAACATTTAGCGATTTTACAGATACACTACCTGAGTCACTAAAATAGCGACAACATTAAATCGTGAATTATCACTTTTGTAAAATCAAGCAGAAGAAAGATTATCTGATGTAAGTAAGCATGGTGAGGTCCTCTACCAGTTTTATAGTTTAAAAAATAAGACACCGTGTATATATGCATGATATATTTCTTAACAAACTGTCATTATTACCAGCAAATGCACATTTACGACATGTGATAAGTTTAATCAATGCTCTTTAGCTCATTGCGATGGGGCGGGTCTTAAACTAAAATAAGAATAGGTGCTCACTTGCGTAAGTTAAGTTAGTTCGTACTGGGAAAATGCATTTGTTATAATTTAAAGCGACACTATGGTACTTTCAATATCCGTGAAAGAGTGGAAAGTCTCATCATAGAACACTTCGTGGCAATGAGAAATGTGTGTTTTAACTTATTTCCGGACCTTTGGAACTACTTACTTAGCTGCAAAACACGCGGAACTGCACTGTGCTTTACACATAATGATTACACAAAATGTCAAAGCACTCTCTTAAAATTATATTCATGATATTATAATTGAGCGGGTCATACTTGCAGCAGTGAACGCAGCAACGATTTTAGTTTGAAGGATAGACAGCGGCAGTTTAATAATATTTATGGGTATCTGAAAAAATCCCCTACGTGATAAACGTACAATTTTTACAAAGCTTTTGGGTTGCTGGAAGGTTGCGAAACGATATATTGATGTACAGTGCGTCGATGACGCTGCGAGCATATAGACAGTAGCGGGAAACGGTAAAGAATGTTCCTTTGAATGTATCCAACCATACGTCAATCTGAAATTCCAGTAAAATCAAACGTGACACGATAAGGTCGTAATTTGCCACCCAGGTACGATAGGCTTCCTCGGCAGTTCTGTACACGGAATAAAGTAACATTTTGCACGAACGACTGTCTATTACGTCTGGACACCATCTGATGGTCCCATCCCGCAATGTAACGCGCCAGTAAATTCGACGATACTAACCAGGCGAGTACATCTGGCGCGCACAGTCAAATGATCCTAAAACGGTCCTAATAATGATGATTCATTATAGTTACCAGTCCAAATACAGTCCGCATTTCTTCAAGTAATTATGTATTTATTTTGTGTCCCATGTTTACCATATAACTACTCACACGTTATGGGCTCAGATTGATAAAAATGGTTCAATAGTACATTTCACCAGAGCGACGCGTAGGTTCGGTCAAATCATTTCGAGGCCTCAGTGCTACAAGTATATATTTCAATTGACAATTCTGCTCTTTGCAAATAAAGCACGTTGACATTTAAAAAAAGAAACTCTTATATCAACGGGAAATTAAAATTCAATGTTATTGTGTCCGATTGGAATAAACGTTTTTTAATTTTCATACAAACTGTCTTTAAATACACAGATATTTTTGTACTAAGTACAAACACATCTGAAACTGCAGCTAACCTAAATTCGCACCTTTACGGCAGCCAAGATTGGATCTGTCGCGAGACGCTCTTGTTCTGCCTCAATAGTCTGAACATTTTGCAGAACCGCCGACAAACTGAGAATCGCATTATCACGCGCCTGTACTTAAGCATCAGTGGGCTATATTGAAGTTTAGCCGATGAAAGGCTTAAGCAGAAACTGAAGCTCTACCTAATGTTAGAAACAACTCATGGATTTGTATGTTCAACGAAAAACCAGGTCCGGAAATCGTTGATAAATGTGTAGAACTTGGTGCACCCGTGGTAGCACAACAAATTTGGATTACAGCCAAAAGTAAGGCAAAGTTCAACCTAATTCTAAGAATCAACCTATCAGAACTTAACACGCTTAACGGTTCAGCACGTAAGACAACAGTGCAAACAGTCGACTCAAGATAAAATGCGCGATGGTGATGATGTTACAGGTTAAAATCTATTTACTGGCTGCAGCGGACTTACACGGTTGCGGCTAGCTAGTTGGATCTTAGACTGGCAGAGCAGGTAGTTACTTGCAGAAATTTAAGCAATAGTTACGAAGAAAATATGTTTATTATTGTTTAGCCGCAACCATGGTGCTAATTCATTAGCCAGAGATCTACTGGGAAGATCCCATCATGATCAACTTTGTTTACGACTTCGAGAAGTAGGTTAAATCCTTGAACTTGCATTTACTTTGCCTCTGATTTTCTCTGAAATAACTTATTTTACTTCTCTGAAAACACGTACTCTGCATTTGGCTTTAAGACAAATGAGACAGAATAAAGTTTAATACGATTATATTCAACACCCTAAGTTACATATGGTTCATATCGCCCAAAGCTAGGAAAGCCGGACATCACAACGCCCAAATACAGGCTAAGGTAATTAATATTTCTGGCCTGAGAGTAAGTCAGCACGGTTTCAAATAGCGATTAGCACACCCAGATGGAGATGCGCTCAGAATTTTAAGTCCATTAAGCAATCGGTTC
The DNA here is from genome assembly GCA_940337035.1 of Agriotes lineatus. Classification (NCBI taxonomy): domain Eukaryota; kingdom Metazoa; phylum Arthropoda; class Insecta; order Coleoptera; family Elateridae; genus Agriotes; species Agriotes lineatus. Next base: position 33,583,578 of record OW679203.1, read on the forward strand.
ATAAACACATTAAACATATGCGGCGTAAATATTGGGTTTTCAAACTCTGCTAACAAACTGCAAGAGATGAACATCGATATGAACAATCATACTGCTTTACAGTCTCCCATACCGTTTTAAACATTTGAGATGTGCCATTAAATTTCGAGATAATTTTCCGAGCTTAGAACACCTAAAGATAAGAATTGTGTGAAGTTGAGAAGTGGCATCGACTCTGAAATTTTTAAAACGATCTGATTATTTGGAATATATGAGGAATTCCAAAACAGAATTAGCGAAATAATGTCCAAATGCAGCGCTAAATAATTCAAGGAATGGGTTAATGGGCTAAAGCCGATTTCTTTTAGGAAAAAAATGTTCGAACACAGAGAGCATGAGAGATCAAAATGAAATAAAAATTCAAAAAAAGGCATGCGAGGAAAAGCTAAAAACAGCATGAAATCAATGTTAAGAATTTGAGATTGTGAATTATATTGGCACAGCAATGATACAACTTTTGGTGGGGGAAATTATAGTCATACAGTACAGTTCAGCTTATTATTGATAACGCCAAAATCGGTTATGATTACATATTTTCGATCTCCTCAAGATAATGGGGTAAAGGGAACTTGTTAGTTTTCTCATTGAGCTGTAAACTAAACTATATCAGCAAGGAGAATATTTTTCAGAGTGTTGGCACTTTGCTTTACTGCAAAGTTTCCAAGAGAAACTTAGTTTGATTAACTTTTGATGAAGCGGTTTGAGTCAGTAGATGAAGTCACCGATTGGAAAGATGCAGATAAGTTGTCATCGATTATTGTTTGACACTCAGCTAGTTCCAGATTAGAATTGTTTGTTTATGGTGATATCGTAGAACTATCAGGTGTGACAAAAAAGAGCTTTTTTTTGAAAAACTGCATGTTATTTATCATTCTTCGCCGAAAAATTCAAAGGAACTACAGGTACGTGTAACATTTTTGGAAACTGAACTATTGGAAATTGGAAACTGCTTAGTAGAACACTTAAATATGTAGCTGATTTGAGTTTGCATGTTTCCTAATTGGTAATTACGTTTAGTTATTGTAATTTAGTATAGTTGAAGCGTGTGCGCGTACGTCTATAATTTAGTGCGTGCAGCGCTCAATTTTGTGTGTGCAGCGATCGAAGCGAGTTAGCGGGAGGCTATTTAGTAGCGGCCGTGTCAAGTCAAAAGGCGCAAAGTAAAAAGTCGCTTAGAGTAAGCTAACTAAAACTGCAAACCCGCGTAGTGAAAATGGAATCTACTGCCTAAGTGTTTGGGTGCGGGAACCCAGTGCTTGCACTTCCAAGTAAGTGCTAATTACCGTGTACTTACTAAGAACGTATTGGCGACTCCGCCAAAGAGGTTTCGTAGCGTCCATATTGTTTCGTGACGTTATTCGCCAGACCTTGTTGTTAGATACTTCCCCGCCGTATCCTTGAAAAGTGTCTATACATTGAGTTATTGAATTTTGATGACGTGGGCCAGCGCGAGTACTACGCAGCAGTTCTCAGACCAAAAGCTGAAGGTAACCTGATACAGGGTATATTTGCAGTCTGGGCGATAAGCGATCGCTCTAGGCTGTGTGAGGATTACGCTACGGTCAGAAATGTGATCAATAGACAAATATATACGTACGCCATACAATTGTACGGGAAATTCAAATCAAGTAAATTTAACATTTGCTCGTAGCTTATTGCGTGTCAAGGTTAATTTGTTCAGTCCTCTATTGGAAACATATCTTTAGTTGTTTGTGTGGGCATGTTGCATTTTTTTCTAAATATTGTTTGTCAATGTCAAATGTAAAGGTGAGCTTCCTGGTTGTGGCAGATAGTGAAGCTTTTAACTGCGACTGGAACAAAAGCTAAAAGAGTATCATGTGTATTGAGCTAATTGGGGAATAAACAAACACTAAAGTAAAGCCGCGTTACGAAAACTAGCCTGTAACTCGTTACAAAATAGGTAGAACGTTGCCTACAAAATGAGTCCAGTCATAAAACTGTATCAGTAGTATGATTGAAGTACATATCTATAGTGTATCGTGGAAAGTGGAAAGTGGAAACAATGTATAAATGAAGGTTTGTATTGTACAGTAACATCCGTAGAGTTCATCCTAGGCTTGGGTTTCTTGATTGGTGCACTTGAGTTTCTATTTACGAGAAAGAACTATTCACTCGTACACAGCTTACAATAATTTCAAAAAGTTTCCCAGGCAATATACTTAAAGAGGTTCTCCAAGCTGCAAAAAATGTGAAATATTGTGAAATTGCTTTGCAGACGAAAGAAAAAGTTAGTGTTGCAAATTACATTATAGAAAGACCCATCTGATAATAATCTGGAGCTATCAAGATGTGCAACCCTATGGAATACAAGCAAATAGTGAGCAGATATCAAAAATAATAATATTTTTGGAGAGAAAGAAACATTTCACTTTTCCCGCAGATTCTTACTGACTAAAAGTGAAAGGTTGGAGCCTTTATAGAGATTACCTAAAATCGCGAGCAGCTGTAAATCTGAGCGAGGCTTTTCGCAACTCAACTTATTTATAAGACTGGAGAGGCAGACGTATTAATTAATATCCTTGAAACTATACCTTCCAATTGATTATAGAACTACCACTGATATCTATTGAGAATTTTATGAGAACTCATGGTTGCTACAAAAATGACATTCAGCTATAAACATTAATCTCTACATCTTCAGGTAAATGTGTTCGAGACGTTTCAAAAATATTCTGTAACTGTTAATGTCTAAGTCCAACCCTGTTCATATGAGCATCCATTGAAACTGGGCGTGCTTTATACACATAAGCACATTATTTGAGAGCTATTCCAATGCAGCTGGGCGCGAACCTTCTTGCGTAACTGCGAACACTTCCTGTATCACATCCACATTGAACTTGAACCATATTAATTCCGGAGTCGCACATTCTGTTTGCCCTCGAATTGAGCTATCCAAATCTTAAACTGCGCGATGCTTGAAAAGTTACGACATTTAATGCTGAGGAAAGTGCCATCCTTTCACGCTGGTGTTTCACCGACCGCTGACTTTACGTCTCTACAATAGAGGTTACAAATAAACCTTTGGCTGTGCTGAAAATTTGTGAACTCACCTCGTGTACGCCGAATATGACGTTTATGCTGGTTTATTGCATTCTAAACTTAAAACAGCAATTTACTCACTACAAGACCCCGTAAAAATTGAATCTCGTCTCATCTCGCGAGCGGGCTTAGTCGTTGCATTTATCGCTGCACACACAGAAATTTAGCCGATGCACTTACAGGATCGGTTTTGTGCACTTTTTATTATGTTAAATACACTGATTACATCAAATTTACAAAAAATTTATAACTACATTTTGGCAATAACTTCAAACATGAAAAAGTATGCAGGCGAGGAATACCAGAGGCCCGTTTGAATAGGCTTTTCGTCGAAATTGTAAGACCACCATTGATATATTTTTGCCCTTTTATGGAAAGTCATAGTTTTATAAGTCATTTATATATATATATACCCACTCCCATAGTCGAATCTTAAAGTGAATGGGAGCGAGGCTTCTCTCAAATAAAGATAATTGTAGTACCAAGCGGGCAGCTGCACTGACTAGATCCTTAATTATATGCTTTTCGCCAAATGAAGCGCATTATAGCAACAAAGCAGGAAGTTAACACCTTTAAAATGCTTTTGATCGGGATTGTAGGAACCCCACCGACAACTTTTGACTATTTAATGGCAAGCTATGGTCGTTACAAAAACGACATTCAGCTATAGGCACTTTTTTCAAATGAACCTGATTGTGTCTAAAGCGGGCAACCCTGTTGATTAATACTCTTACAAGTATGCTTTTTTATTGTAACTGTAAGACTACCACTGACCACTTTTGACCGTTTTACGGATATTCATGCTCATTACCACGACGGCATTCAGTAATAGCAATTATATATTTATTCCCAAGTGAATGTAACCAAGGCCATCCTCGAATGAACCTAGTTGTAGCAGCAGAGTGGGCAGCTACATTGATTAATGACAACACTTTTGACAATTTTATGGGGAGTCAAGGAAGCTGATAGTAGCAGCAACTTTATTGATTAGAAATTATGCTTTTCATCGGGATTGTAGAACTACCACTGACAACTTTTGTCTCTTTTATGGGAAATCATGCTCGCTATAAGGGCGACATTAATCTATAGAACCTCACGCCTATATTCCCAAGTGCATGTGAGCGAGTTTTTTCTCAAATGAATCTGATTTTACTAGTAGAATTGGAAGCTCTATTGATTAATAATAAAACTCGAGCACTTCATTCCATGTAGGAACATGGCCCGAGACAAGACGAGTCAGGGTAGTTAAAATATTGCTTTCAGAAAACCAGTCAATCTGGCATACCGTTAACTGCGCACTTGGTGATGTGGTTAGCATCACCCCTTCGACCACTGCCGGACTTTCGCTACTTCCACAACTGTGATTTCGGGATCCAATTTTTAAAGCGACTGGGTGGGCCGCCCGCCAGTTGCCAGGCGTCGGAATTGAACCCCGTACCGTGACACCGCAGCCTGAGCTCTCTAACCGCTCGGCCACGCTGGCGACTCCATTAATCAATACCGGTATAAAATGCTTTTTATTGGAATTGCAGGGCCACCACTGACAACTTTTAACTGTTTTATGGAAAGTTATCGTTATTAAAGAACGATATTCAATTATAGACACTCAACCCTGTATCTTCAACTGAATCCGAGCGAGACATTTTCCAAAAGAACCTGATTTTAATAGAGGAACTGAGAGCTGTATTTATTAATGACTTTAAAAATATGCTTTACGCCCGAATTGTAGGACCACTACTGAAAACTTTTAACACTCTCATGGAACGTTGTCGTCGTTATAAGGACGGCATTCAGCTATAGACACCCACCCCTGTATATCCAAGTGAATGAGAGGTCTTTCTCAAATGAACCTGATTATAGCAGCAGAACTGGCAGTTCTATTGATTAATACCGGTAAAAAATATTTTTCATCGGTATTGTAGGATTACCACTGGTATATTTTGACTCTTTTATGGGAAGTCATTCATGTGGGCAAACGTAACTAGTGATTGATTTGGGAATGTGAAAGGGTAATAATAAATTGAGGTTAATTATAATACAGAGATACTCGAAGTAAACATTCAATTCCAGTAGTATTTATTGAACCTTATTTTGAAAATATAAAATAGGTATGCATTTTGTCTCGCCTTTCTCCTTTGAAAAATAGCTCTTTTCGACGATATTTAGTCAACACCCACTTATTGCTATACCTTGTCAGCAACTGGCGGTAAATATATATGGAGATTACTCGTCACGACAAAGGTTGGTTGAAAATTATAGTTTCGTCATATCCTAAAGGAAACCAGTAAAAGTAGTGAAAAAAATTAAAAACGAGAACAAGACATATAATGAGTTATTTAAAAAGAGTAAATATGGCGAATTCATAGACGTGTGCAAAGAAACAAGAAAAATTGTATGGAATGACTTATCAATATATTGTTGTGGTAGCATCACAAGACAGATGGTTTGTTAGGGAAAGTTAATCATACCTAGGGAGTAATTATGAAATGACCAAGTACAGTTACGGACACCTCAAAGTGCACGGTTGTTTGTTACTATGGTTATTTTTGCGATTTTTCGGCTTATTAAATGGGGTTTCTCCAGTGGCGTTGCTTGTGGTTATAAGAATAGGTATTACTTTTTTAATGTTTGTATTTTAGCAAAGTTTCACAAGTAAACAAACTACATAATAATATATATTTAATAAATATGTATCAGTATTCAATTGCTACTACGCTTTGCAGTTTGTTTCGCATAGAGTTGACCAATGTTTCCATATTGTATCCTTTTCTCAGTTCCTTCCAAGCCTTTCTTACACTTTCCCATAATTCATCGGTTTTGTTTGTTGCAAAATCCCTGGTATACATTTTTGTAGTAAAATAGCCCCAAACATTTTCGATGGGATTCAAGTCCGAACTTCTTGCCGGCCATGGTAATAAATTGATATTATTCTCATTAAACCATCAATGAACAACCCCTGCTGTATGCACAGGACAGTAAGTTATCCTGTGAAAATAATGTTATCAATTACGTTAACATAAACAAAATTAATTAATTAGGTAATATCTTGCCTGTTGAAAAGTAAATTGATTAGGAAAGCCCTCTCTTACAGATGGCAGCATCACATTTTGCAAAATGTTGCGATAATTTTCAGCATTCAGTCATTAATTCTATAGCATGCCCCAGATCCGTGAGCATTGATCCATCCCCATATGTTTGCAGAGAATCGTCCACTACTCCTTAAGGGTTGAACATAATATTGCTCCTCAAATCTTGAATTTTTTGGACTACACACCCTTAATCGTCAATTGGTAAATGATTGAAATACCTTTTCACCTGAGAAAACAGTCGTGTTCCAAAAGTCGTCGATCTCATTCAAATAGGCGGTTGCAAATTGTACTCTTTATTCTTTGTTCTCTGGTGTTAAAAAAACGTTTCTTGCAGAAGTCTCTGCTGCCAACGATTTTTAATTTTGAAAGTGCAGCACTTGCTCACATGCAAATCTGTTGCGACTCGACTCAGCGACCAGTTCTCTTCCAGTTTTGTAATAGCTCGCATTTTCTCTGCTTCTGATAAATGTCTGGGAATTTTCCGAGTTTTTAGTTCTATGACAGTTGATGACAAACAGAAACGTCAAAACTCGACGTCTATGATTAGAAAATCGTATTACAAGCTAAAAATCTGCCGTGCACCTTGAGTTGGCCGCAACGGTACCTAATTACTAAAACATAAAAGAGAAAATTTAAGTCGCATAACTATTCGAGATTTATTTAATAAATAACAGATTGAATACAAATCCTGTAAAGCAATCAATATTTTAACATAATGGTTCTAACATATGGATTAAATAATGTTTGAATTAGTAAAGATGGTGTTGTTTGTTAAAATCAGAGTTCAAGTCATAATTGGTATAAGCTAACAATCAGAATAAACTATAAGATACGTTGTATATAAACGAAGCTACAAATGGACTAACAGAGAAGGCCTGATTTGGTGGTAGAACAAGAAGAAGTTAAACAGCAGAAAACTACAAAATAGCTTCTTTTTTAATTGGTAATATGAAGTCTGCGTCTATTAGGTCATCTACACCTAAAATGAATTTAAGGATATTGTTGATCTTATTGTTGGTTGGTTACATCTACAACTGAGTTAAATTTTGAGAAGTATCCTGTTGGATTTGGATAAAGGGCATTGCAGTTACTGCTGGTTGGTTGCATCTACACCTGAGTTGGACTTGGAGGCAGTTGATGTATGAAAGCATATCTGTAGTGTGGAAGTTTGGATGGCTGACAGTTTTAAGTCGTTGTTACAAGTAAGGCGATTCCTACTGACCAAGACCTTGCAGTATTGGAGTCTAGATTGGAGCTTCATAAGGAGCAATTAATAACAGCGGCAAATAGTTAAGGAGCTGAATTTACATGAGCGTTCCAGAATATCGGTGAACGGACGGCGTATGCTTGGTTCAAGGGAGAGGCTGTCCGGAGCACTTAAGTGAAGTAAACAGATAGATAAGATATATAAAGTAATAAGTTTTAATAGTGAGTGAATAACATATTTGAAGGAATTACTTACCATTATAGATGTTTGAAATAATAAGTGTAACAGGTATGATTTCGACTGACCTTTCATTTTTAATAATTTTGACATTGATAGTTGTAGAACTGTCAATTTTGAAAGAAGTCTCATAATACTAATCAACTATCAAGTGTAATAATTTTGATAATGCAAAATCTGAGTTGAAAGTAATTGTTCTACTGTAGCTAGGAAAAGAAATAAACTCAATAGTAAATAATTTTTCAAAAATAGCATATATTTTACATAAGTTCATCTAAACAAAAATTTATTTTAGTCTAAAAATAATATCAAACAGGCTTATATAGCCTCTGTTTTACCTTAGCTGTTCAAATTAAATAAACAGCATAGTAGGGTACACACCAATATTGTGAGGCTCAAAGATAACGAGTTACAGAAGAAAATAGAAATTTGAACTGTGTAAGGAAAGAGCAAGGGTAGCCAAAAATAATATCTCTGGAAGATAATGAAGGAACGGAAATTACAGACAGTAAGGGACAATTAGAACTAATAGAAAAGTACTACAGGCACCTTCACAATCCAACAGTAGACGAACAAGATCAAGAACAAAACCAAGAAAGAAAAGTAATCCATGTCGGAAGAGATACATCATATTAATGAAGAAGAAATAAGACATAATAAATAAATATTAAAAAAAGGTGGAGATAAAATCATAAGTAGACTAACCGAACTATTCATTAAATTATATTCAACAACCAAACATCTCCGAAGTATAGAATAACGCAGTGGTTGTATTACTGTATAAAAAGGACATAGGAAAAACTTAGAGTTGACTGTCGCAGAAGTATAAGCTGTCTACAAGGATCTTGAACAACAGATTCACAAGAAAACTAAATGAGTATCATTGCATTGAGCATTGAGCAAGCAGAATTTGGAATCGATTATAGTACATGCTACCACCTACTCGCTATAAAAATCCTAATTGAGAAGGTAGCTGAGTACAACTTACCACTGTACTAAGCTGTTGTGGATTTTAAAAAGCCTTCAATTCTGTTAAACAACGTGCTATAACATACACATCAAGCACTAAATTACAAAAGAAAATCAGAAACTCTTCTGTAACACACTAAAACAAATCAGAAAAAAAATAATGTTTTGAAAATATCTGAGATGAACAAAGATAATTACGTAGGAAGGAATAAGTTATAAGGAAACCATAAAGGCAACATTTTGTATAGGTATCGGAAGATAGTGACGAAGAAGGAGAAGGGAATAATGATAAAACTGAGCAAAATGTAATGGTGGCAAATGAAAGTACAGATATGGATATGATATCTGAGAAGGTACTGGAAGAGGCAATAAAAAAAATTAAACTGAAGAAAGCGACTGGGAGAAACAATACCACACCAGAAATGATAAATTACATAAGAAATATATGAAATAGTTAGAGCAAGAAAGACATCAATAGATAGGGAAACGGAGGTAATAGTGCCATTATTCAGTAGAATACTCAAGTTTGAAGCAGCAAAAGTCCGAACTTCCATGCAGCCACAATTTGAAGAAAACAGTAACGAGTTGGAAAAGCACAGCTACAAGTTGGACCAACAAAGAAGGCCTTAAAGCTGGTACGGGTAATAGCAGCGACATCGGGGGCATTAGCGCAGGCAGTTCAAATAGCAAGGCGGGCGGCATCTTTGATCAAAGCGATTCCTGCGAGTAGACGACGGTGCAGGGTGGAATAAAAATACAGTTTTTTAACCTGTGACGTTATTTATTGTTTGAGGCTTTCGCGGTTACTCGAATTATTCTCCTTAGCATAGAATTTCGGCTTAGACCGCGTAGTATTTGTATATGAACACCCAGCATTTTCTGGCTTAATGTGCCTTGCACCTTGTGAAGTCGAGCAAAAACCCGCTCGATGGCCATGCTCTTTGGTGGCTCGTGTTGTTTGAGTATCTTGAGAACGAGGATACTTAGGCAGATTTGGCCGTTTTGCTGTTTGTGCATCCATATTCACTAACGTTTCGCAAGACCTTGCAGCTTGCATCATCAGAGTGAAAGTCGCACTAAGAACCGAAGGTCGGTGTGGAGCTATTTATAGTCCTCTGTGCCAGGCGCGCGGAGTGGCTTAACGCTGGCGCTGGTTGGTCGTCCGAGTGCAACGTAATCCGTGGGGCGTGGCCGTATGACGCAGAGTGGTTGTAACGCTTTAGATCGTGTATCACAGGGGTCCACGTTTTACTAAGCTTAAAGCCATCTTCCCTGTTGATATTATTTGGATGTCAGCCGTAGCTGAGCATACGTTTACAAATGGGCACACTTTAGAATTTGAGCATGCCAGAGTACTTGCCAGAATACCTCATTACTTCCCGCGAGTGATACGTGAAGCCATAGAAATAGAAAAACATCCAAATAATATCAACAGGGAAGATGGCTTTAAGCTTAGTAAAACGTGGACCCCTGTGATACACGATCTAAAGCGTTACAACCACTCTGCGTCATACGGCCACGCCCCACGGATTACGTTGCACTCGGACGACCAACCAGCGCCAGCGTTACGCCACTCCGCGCGCCTGGCACAGAGGACTATAAATAGCTCCACACCGACCTTCGGTTCTTAGTGCGACTTTCACTCTGATGATGCAAGCTGCAAGGTCTTGCGAAACGTTAGTGAATATGGATGCACAAACAGCAAAACGGCCAAATCTGCCTAAGTATCCTCGTTCTCAAGATACTCAAACAACACGAGCCACCAAAGAGCATGGCCATCGAGCGGGTTTTTGCTCGACTTCACAAGGTGCAAGGCACATTAAGCCAGAAAATGCTGGGTGTTCATATACAAATACTACGCGGTCTAAGCCGAAATTCTATGCTAAGGAGAATAACTGTGACGTTATTGTCAACAGCTTGCTTTGATTAGAATAAAAATTAAACGCAAGTTTTTGTGTCGCTTCGTGGCAATTTATTTGAGATTAAATTTATTAAGAAGCAACCACCATACTAGTGCAGTTGTCACACAATTGCATAAGTTTTCAACTGTGTAGAGACTCAACCTTGGGATAGAAGAATTTTTGGAACCTAATAGCTAGTCGGTGCAAAAAGGATTAATAATTGTGATTAGTAAGTTATTAAAAGGCAGTATATCAAATAATTTTTATATGTGATTTAGTCAATATCAGTTTTATTATAATTCAGTTTAGAAACATATTTTGGCTATCAAACTTAATTATAACAGTACAATATATCAGTAGTACTGGGAAAATTAATTATGAAATAAATTAACGCATAGCCGCAGGCGAAGAATCTTTAATGGAATTAAAGTTCGTTTCCTTGGAAAAGCAGAAATTCCAAAAGCAACAAAGATGGAAGTGACGAAAGGAGTGTTGAAACCAGCGTTAATTATGGAAGCGAATCTTGGCCAATCACGGAGAAACAGAAAACACTAATTACAAGTAGAGAAATGAGATTTTGAGGAAAATGGAAGAAAACCTCAGCCATGATAGAATTAATAATGCAACTTACACAGAACAATTGAATGTGAAAGCGGTAGAAGTAGTAGTGCAAGAAAAACAATTAGGTTGGTTGGAGAACATCTATGGAATAGTGAAGCAGATAGAAGCAAGCCCAGAAAAAAATTTTTAGACAGACCATGAAAGATATGAATAGAAGGTGTAAGAAGTACAGTGAGGCAAAACGTGCAAGATAGAAAGAACTGGAAGAAGAGGTGCCGGAAAACCGTAATCGAGGAAGGATGATAGCCGTCACGGTAAACGCTAAGAATTTGTATGTATGTCTTACATAAGAAGAAGGGCACCATACCTGTTAAAAAAGAAATACGGTCAAGCGACACAATGTCTGCAAAATTATTCATAGACACGTTGAAAAAACTAAATTGGAAAAATAAAGGAATAAATATAAATGGATTAAACAACCGGACATACGCCGATGATGTCGTCCTAATAGCGGATAACAAGGAAGACTTAAAAAGCATACTCACAGAACTGGAGAAGGAAGCAAACAAAATAGTCTTAAAAATAAACTTAACTAAAAAACGTTAGAGAAGAAGTAAAACTTTAGAGAATGTTGACTACTACATATAGCATAAATTAAAGTTGGGGAAGAAAAGCATACAGCGGAAATTTAGAGCAGGAGAAGATTAGCTTGGGTAGCGTGTGGGAAACTTACTTATGTACTGGAAAAAAAATACAAATATATCTTAGAGCACTAGTTTTCAATCAGCGAGTATTCCCAATATTAACATACGACGCACAATCTTAGATACTTATGAAACCAATAGTTAATAAGTAATAATTCACTAGAGAACTATGGAAAGGCTGATGCTAGGAATTTTTCTTAAAGACCGAGAGAGAAATAAACACATAAGGAGAGTAACTGGGGTGATGGGTAAAGAACAGTAGAATCAAAATGCAACTAGGCAGGAATGTGGAGACGCTTTAGCTGAATTGGCAAGAGAAAGGGACGTCGAACCCGTCTGGGTTCCCGGACATACAGCGGTCCAAGGCAACGAGAAGGCAGATGAACTAGCAAAACTCGGAGCCGAGGAAACTTGTTTTGGAACAGAACCTCTTCTGGGTATAACAAAACAGCAGGTCTTAGCTACCCTAACCGAGTATGCCTACAAGACCAACGAAGAAAGGTGGAAAGGGTGCATGGGTTTGTCGACAGGCAAAGTACCACCATACAAAAGAACTGCAAATCTTTTGATACGAATCTTGACAGACCACTGTAAATTAAAGAGACAATGATAGGAGTAGATAAAGATCCCATATGCCCGAAATGTGGGAGGGATGAGGAAACATCCTTGCACTACTTAGTAGAATGCGAGGCGTATCAGCGACTGAGGTATAGAACCTTTGGAGCAGCTACGCGTCGAATGGAATAGTTGAACTCCCTACCGTGGGCCGATGTTCTAATCTTTATTACAAAATCAGGAAGGTTTTAGCAGGGAGAAGAGTCCATCGAAAAGGATGACGATGAAGGTGGTTGAAAGGGTGGCATGGCGTTTGCAAAAGGGGCCTATGGTGGCCTACTTGCTAGGCTTTGGTTTTCTCACAACTACTACTACGCACACGCATACTGATAAAAAGCTGTTATATACTGCAGTGGTCAACTACCAGACCAGATGGAAGCAGCCAAGCAGATGGGAGAGGCCGATGTTCAGAAATGGACCAACGTCGGCTAAAGTGAAAGAGAGAGCAAAGAGTTTCTAAATACCCCATTTTACAACTACCCCACTTTACCCTAATATCATTAAAAATATGCTTTTTATCTTGATTTACGATTTGAAATTTTAGCTATAGAAGCTTTCATATTTGATAAATTGCCCCACTTTTGATCATCGGTTTGCAATTATATTAAAGAATAAAGTGAATTTTATATTTAAAAGGTTTCCTAAAATATACAGTTAAATGTCTTGCGGTAATCCATCATATTGCTGTCAACTTACATGAATCCTTAAGTATTATCTTCAATAACCGTAATTACGAAACGAAACAAATTGAAAAACACATTTACTCATGTCAATGACTATAAATAAAGCCACTCTTTTCAACAAGAGTAAATGTTTGCTTAAGAAATTGTCCTCAAGGGTCAGTAAACATTAAGCGGAAATTAACACAAAGGCTCTCTGCTTGGGCCTTCGATTTCAGCAGAAATGTGACGTGACGCTCCGCCGGAAAAGTTTTATAAGAAGCTTCATTTGACTCTGTTTTATCAGGCAAGATTAACTACGTGACCACAGTTCGAATTTTAGCATCTCGAGAAGGTGGAATACATCGACATAAATTTTGTAGAAAGGGTTGACTTTATTATTCCACTCATTCAGACTTAACGCTTAAAATATTGAAAGACATTGAAGCGTATTTTGTGTAAATTCTACAGCACACATTTCTCAATTGGAATTAATATTAAAAGCGCCCCTTGCACGTCTGTATTAGTTTCTGTCTCTATACTTTCTAATGGTTTTGATTTGAAATTGAGTATATTATCTTATTTTGACATGTGATTTGAAACGTAGGTTATGCTATCTAGGGGATTTTCGTGAGTGTTGGCACTAACGTGTATCTGCACTAAGCTGTTTCTGAGTAGCTCTTGTTTGTTTGTTATGAACGCAATTGTAACTTACTGCGTTCGCCAGATTAGTTTGCGATTAATGGTTCGACATATTCACAGGTATGTGGTTAACTTCATTGTTTGTAATTAAGTAATAGCTATTCAATTGCTTGGATTAGAGTTGGGTTTTGTTTGCTACATTGAGCTTGGTCGTCGTCATCCAGTATTTGTGGGATATATTTCCGAGTTGGAGCTGTGTGAAATTGTGTTTGGTGACAGAGGGGACTGATCGAGCCGCTCATATTGTTCATAAGGTCGGATACCTTTATATATATATTTGGTTTATGCTACATTGCATTACAATTCCATCGTGCAACCATAGTTTTAATTGCAGTTTTGTGCTTAATTCCCTCAGAAATTAATCATTTAAAATATTATACTGGTGAAAATGTGTCACCTTTTTGTGAACTATTTCATTCAACTATCAATTAAACATTTTGCTTAAAAATATCGTAGCTGATTGTGTATATAACTTTGTTTATTGCACGCACAGGTGTTAAACTTTAAGCCAATTTTGAAATTATTTTTACATTGGTAAAAAGTTATCTGTTTTAGATTATTACATTGCATATTTTATGCGCACAGCTTCTGTTTAAGTCTCATTTTGTTTAGTAGCTGACATATCACAAACTTTGTTATGCAGATCGGAATTTAGTGCCATAAAAATCTAAAACAGAACCTAGCAATTGCTAACAAAGCGTTTGAAGGCTGTAAAGTTAAACATTTGTTTAATTAGTAATTTGATCCTATTTGAGCCTATTAACCAGCGGGTATTCAAAGTCAATTGTGTGTGTTGCAATTAAGAAAACATTGTAAACTAATTTGTATACATCGCCCCTATAGCACAGATAGACAACCGTATTTTTCCATGTCACTAAAGTGTCGAAGCCTTTGATATATGATTCCATATCATCACAGCACTTAAGCACCAAACTAATACGGTTGGAAGAGAAATCATCACGCCTCCTGCAAGGTCGAAAGACTTCAGCTGTGCATCTGAAAGGCCCAGGAGAAAGTGAAAAGCTTTCGAGTCGTCAGAGCGAAAGTGCGTGCAATCCATTGTCGACAATAATGTATTCCCAAAAGAATACGAGGTAGTTGCGGATCATAAAATTCCTTCTTTTGGCGTAAGGAGCAGTTATTTTAGACCAGACAGTCTGGCGTCTCGATATTGCTTCTCGATATTCCGGCTTATCTAACACTAAGCAAGACAAGGGCCCTATGCAGTTCTCACGCCTCTTAACTCCAAACAAACATACTGTCTGGTATTTATGACTTATTAGTAATTATTATTGGGAAACTACCGATTTATTATTAATAGCTGTTTCTTATGTATCGATTAAAACATTCGTAAGTAAAAGTGATTGTATTTTACCTCTAATTATTATCGTAGTTGTTAAAGCCTTAGACGTGTCTTGTTGTTTTGTCTTGTGGTCTTGATTTTGTGTGCACCACTATTCTGTGACAAGTTAGTTTGGAGCTATTAGTGTAATCAGCTTTGTTGCTGTCGCCCTTATTATTTTAACCTAGTTTAAATCAAGGACGGTATTCGCACATCAATACTTTTGAAACTAGCAATACAACTTCTTACTATTTTCTCGCGAAGACTTTTATTTTCTTATGCATAGATATAACGCTTAAATAAAAATGTGCTTTTATTCGCCTCACTGTTCATTTTACATATTTTTTATATGCTGTACAATTACAAAGCTGACCCTTGCTTACTTCTTCCTTGGTGTCTAAACCTTTATCAAGTTTGATAAAAAAGCAAACGTAGCCAATGCTTCGGACGTCATCCAGGAACCATTGAAACAACCTTGATACGTAACCATGTTTCAGGAACGGTTGGAAATGAATAAATTAAATCGTACTGCATGAAAAAATATAGGTACTATGAGAAAATTCGACAAAAAATGGAAAAAAATCGCACGTGGTTTAATCAGGGATTCAGCGTTCGCTGTTTGTATTTTTACTGCAAAGTAAGTATAACAACATATTACTAAAGTACGGGTAGTCGTAACTCGCTTTCTACAAAGGCAGTCACAAACAGCTACTTAATAGGAGGAAAGGCTAAAAATGGTGTAACTCAGTCAAAGCACTCTGTTGAGAAGGCGTGGAAGAGAATCTAATAGAAAGACTTCTAAGAAGCCTCGTAGCTCTAAAGATCACAGGGAGCGAGGGCGTCATGCATGTGACATGGCAGGTAAATGAAACTTCATGTGTGGAAAACAGAGCGGTTCTCTCGCAATAAATCATGTTTTCCGGAAACAAAGGCTGCTCTGTGCCTGTTTATTCCGAGCTGTACTGAAAGCTTGATTTTATTACGGTTTCACTTACCTGCTCTCATGCATATTTCGCGTTACTTCAGCTTTGAACAACGTTGACAATGGCATTAGCCAACTTGAAATGGCTTATTGTTGCACGCAAGTTGTGTGTAAATAAATTCTTGCATTGTACATTCCATTGTAGTAAATGTAAATTTATTCTATTCCCGTTTTGAAACAAAACTTTTGTTAGTTTACAGCTTGGTGTAATTGTAAAGCAATGGACCCTAGTAATCTTCATAATTTTGTGTTTTATATGTTCTGGTGTAAATCATTTAAGTCCCTTTTTATATTATTGTGTGCCTTATTCCTGTGATTTGCTACTTTTTATACAAAGATGCTAAGGCATAAAAACACCTATATCAATAATAATCATGTCATGTCTCCCTCAAAGCCTTTAGTACTCTCGTGACTCTCCTTTGCATCCTGCACAGTTTTTTAATATGGGTCCGCTTTACTCCTTGTGGCTGTTTATTTGACGGGCCTTCTTGATGTTGAATAGCACTAACAGTGACGTCACGGCAAAATAGTATTGCCTAAATCTATTAGGCCGAGCACAATTAACCATGCATTAAAGTCAATTAGCCTCCATTTCCAGTAATTACATATACATCAGCGTTAGCTACAAAGACAGGTACTAACGTGCAGATTTTACAGCTATGTGAGTGTTCACCAAGTAACGACATGCAAGAGTGCTCAATTCCGGCATAGATCCGAGATATACACTTGCACCTGTCTCCTCTACAAATCCTGCTGGTGTCCGGGTGATATATGTAAACTTAGGGCACGAACGATCAATGACAAAGCTCAGGTAGTAAATAAGTCACGGACTAGCTGAAAAACATTTCATACGACATCTTTTCCCTCAACACTCTGCGTAGAAGGAGCTAGTGGAAGCTGGAATCTATGATCTGGGGATTTTAGCGATTAGCACAATTCGAAGCGTCATCTAGAAGTCGAAAGCCCAGAAAATAACAACCAGCTTTCTCCAATTAGGCCTTCGAGTCGAGTACGAAACTGAAGCGCGAGGGGCTTTACTTGCAGGCCTGGAGTTCAGCATCCCCATTTAAGGGGCGAGACCATAGGCGGACGCCCAGAAATTCTCTGCGGTCCTTAAAAACTAAAAATATCCTAACACGCTACGTTTTAAAGTCGTTCATTAAGCGAGCGCATAAAGTACTCAAGATAGAGAAGGCATGAAAGGTATAAGCGACTGATGATAACAGACTGGCGAAAAGGGTCTGTGCACAAAAACCAGGAAGCAAACGTCAGGCATACCACGTAAAAGATGGTATGAGAACTGGAAATAATCGTCACATAACATCGAGCGATAGAACAAAGAGAATAAAGAAATATGAGAAGACTGAGCTGTGTGCGTGTTTTAGCTGTTAATATACCATGAATCCATTCCAATAGTCAAGCTTCTATGAGGGAGCAGAGAACATAAACATAGTCGACACTGCTACAAGCGTCGTAAAGCCAGTGTGTTTAGATAATTGATAGAATTCAAACTTATTCAAGAGTCGGTTGGTAACCATTTTCGTTAAACGCTTGTTACGGTTTACTTTCACGTTAGTTGAATAGCTACTATTTTCTAATATTTGAACGCACGGCTTACTGATGTTATTTCGCGAACGTACCTGGCCTGCGCAGAAAGGTCATGTGTCGCTAAATCGGTCTTCTGTGACCAGAACGCACTTGAAGCGGTCGTGGTTTGCAGACCCAAGGCCAACGCTGAGGTTATAATACTGCACGTGACTGAATTAATAGTCGTAATGTTAATTTACGAGTTTATCAGTTTGGTTTGATGTTTATTTCGTGGGAACGAATTGTCGCTCGCGTGTAAAACCATTATAATATGGAATTTGATGGGTCGAGGAACAACGTGACGCAGTACTAAATTTACGGCGCTTAAGTTATGGAGATAGGCACACTAGATTGGTTTAAATAGCTTGCTAATAGTGGGTATTTCGTTCTTAAATTAGCGCTCCTAGTAAAGTCGCAATTATTTGGCCACATTTGATGGAATTTTACATGCACTCCGCTTAATAACGCATACCTGTTGGATGGATTGCACCGGTCCATGAGAGCAGAGCCGTGACCACATTTTCAATAGAGCAGCACACCGTCGAGCATTGACTTGTTATTTCATTACTGACCTGCTAGGGAAGCTACGAGCTATTGTAATCAAGAGCCGAAGACGCGAATTTTAGCAATTGCTTGCTTACTTTTGTACAGGGCAATTTCCATACTGCAAGCGATGAGGCATTCGTTTTGCAAACGGTAGATGTAAATCTTGTTTGATTTTACAATCGATGGCAGAGTTTTTGTCATAAGGAGCTTTGAGGGTAAGAATATTACTTGGCTATACGTGTGGAAGGCTGTATATATGTTGTGTGAACTGATTCGCCATTAATATGATTACTTCCTTCATGATGCAAAGTTAAGGTACATTGTCGCTAGATATACACATTTACTGTTTGAATAACCTGCTCGCTTTGCGATGTTTGAAATGTTCCTTGCTTAAATTTTTATTTTGGGGTAATTTCACCCTAGTGCGATTCGCGACTTTAATGCTTGAATATAATTTACTTCATACTGTAATTTGTGCTATACATTTACTAAATTTATCGCATGTAAAATTTAATATTTTAATTAATGTGGGTCATATGCATGATATTATTATAAATTTTGTGTCTCTAACTAATTGATACGAAATAAACCAAATATACTGACCGTATTTAATGTTATAATATTGGTTGTGCTTTTGAAGCAACGTTACAGGTGGTAGTAATTTTAGCTCGTCACAGCAGATTAATTGCAGCAGTTAGGTTATATTTCAACGTATCCCGTACGATTCCAGTCGTAAGATTTGATATACTGGTTCGTAACAAAATTGTATTTCTTCGTCAAACCTGGCGCCTACAAAATTACACATTTTGCATATTAGTGGTTTGTTTAATTGTAATAATTGAATCCACCCACTCTCCGATAAAATTGAGTTGAGCCATTAATTTCACTTAGGGATACATAGGTTATTTGGGCAATAACCGCCGTGCTGTTGAGCACACTAGATGTTTATCTACCACCCCTTTTGCTACCGGGTGTTCAGAGTTTAATACCAATGCTGAATATTTGGTATCAAAAGATTTGGCGCCCAACGTGGGGCTTCATTAATAAAAATTTGGCATTTTCTTTAACTGACAGTTAGTAGTTTGAAATTTTTTTGGCTTAGTGAGAATTTGTTTAACCTTGCTGTTGGCGAGATTTTATTAGCACCTGAATTGTATTGTAAGTAAATAGTTGATGGTTATATTTGGTTATTTTGATCAATACAACTCGATAGCAAAGTTGTCATTTATATTGTGGTGAAAATTGAAATTGTTAAGATGATTACTAAAGCTGATATTAGATGAAACTGAGTTGAGCCATTGAAATTTCACTTGGGATACATAGGTTATTTGGGCAATAACCGCCGTGCTGTTGAGCACACTAGATGTTTATCCACCACCCCTTTTGCTACCGGGTGTTCAGAGTTTAATGCCAATGCTGAATATTTGGTATCACGCTTGTAAGGACCGCGTAACGGCTGACGGGTTTGTAGCTTTCCAGGCATATGTTATCTCCCTTTTTCTGCAAGGTGACTTGGTCTTCTCTTCGGTCCAGACTATGCTTAAGTTCGAACTTCTTTATATCGAGTATATCTTCTGAGATGGTCCTACTGAAATTTGTGAACAGTCGTTACCATCATCATCATCATCGTGTCTTTGGCAAAGTAAACGGCTTCCAGTACCAGGATAACGCTTTCCTGCATTGTAACTTCAACGCCATTATCATCGTGCAACTTGTAGATCTTGCTTCTGCTTCTGGAGCGTAGGGAACGTAATCTGAATAGAATTTATAACTATTTGGAAACTGTGGTGCCGGTCACTGCAGATTTCCTGTTTCACCAGGTTATTGATGATATAATGACACTGAGAGTACTATTTTCTATCATTTATTAGTTGGTTTTGTTATATTTTGTCGCTTAGACTGTTAAGTTACTATAAGGTCATCTAATGATTCTGTCTTGTTGTAATGCTACCTGGTTTTATTTATTTAATCTGTAGCATTAATTAATTGTGCCCTTTTGAATGGTAGCTTCTAACTGGGCCTAGGGTCGATTTATTTATACTTTGACTGGTTCAAAGAACAACAAGTAACATATAATACATTTATTCAATAATATTCATTTAATAAGATAATAAGGTAAATTATATGCATAACTAAGTACAACGACAATGTATTATTTCTGAGGCCAATCCTCGAGTTGGCCCTGGAAGGATAAGCAACTTCAATTGTCGGGACGTATGGCTGGACTCCTCACTATGTGCGAACGGTGAACTCGAGCGAGTGTTGGTAGAACATAGAATCAGCTTTCATTTTCTCATCAATTATTCTCGATAGACAATTTTTTTCTGCTCAAGAGGTTTTAACGTTGACTCTAACGCAGCCTTTGCTATGGTTGCTTCCTATTGAGAATTTCTTTGGAAGTGATATATCCTAGGCGACAGATTTGTGCTTTATAAAGATGAAATAAACCTCACTTTTTACACTTATATCGGGATCAACTAGTGCCCGTTCTCTAGCGGAATCGATATTTTACGTTGAACTTCTTGCTATTGTTTGCACCAGGGTGTGGTTTAGAGTTTTTTTTGAGTGCGGTGTGATTTGTCGATTGAAGAAATTTTAGAGCCCTAGTGATAACGGTTTTTGGCATCGTATTGGATTCCACTAAACTCCATCGCCATGGTTTCGCCTCGATTCTATCTTTGTATCGAGCACGGTAAAGTTCAAAATCATGATCGATTCTATTGGTCCAGCAGTTGGTAACCTGAAATATTCGCTCAAGCTTTAAGGAAAGCTTCCGTCTCGTGCCGTTAATTTTTGCTGTATTCAAGCTAATCGCACCTACGTTATCGTGTTCTAAAGCAATGAAATGCCTTTGATTCGCGTGGCATGCAATATACTGCAAATTTGCTCTTTGGCCTGGTTAATTGAACATTATTTTGCATTGCCACAAACGTCGCACAGAGCTAGAATTCGTATTGCGTGTTGCAGTGATAAAATGGAGTTAGTTGTATAATATTGATTCTGACATCTATGGTACCCATACCAAATGGATTTACATTTTAAAAATAAATGAAGAATGTGGTTCTTGGGCGCTATCGAACGCCGATGTGGCCTCACCCCAACGTGCAGCTTTTAGAAGCTGTCCAAGTCGAGCTCTGGTTTTACTTCGATCGACAGACTATGACCAGGTGTTTTAAGGGCGTCTGGTTCTGTTACCTTGAGGTGTCTGGATTTGAGGGTACTGGAGGTTCAGGAGTTGGGAAAGTGAAGTGAGTGTCTTTCTACCAGTATCCTTTGAAATGCAAGTTCTTGCAGCAGTCTCTAGAGGTTTGCAAGACAATTCGCAGAGCGTCCCTTGGCTCCACGCCTGGTAAGAGTAAACCGCTCACTCCACAAGTGCAGACGGAAGTTTTTTGTAATGTTAGTATAACAGGCTTTCGTCAGTGCATTCTCGGCGAGTTTTGGCCCAGTACGGCTTAACCTAACTCTATGAGACTAAATTATTTCTTCCATTAAACCATCGAGACGCTTACACTGGTAGGCTGACGTGATTATCAACCTAGATCAGTATGAATGCCAAAAACGGGTGAGAAAATATTTAATTATCAGTGAGACAATCAGGTTTAGGCTTGTCTACACTATATTTTTTGCGCTCTGTAACTTAAACGCTAAAATAGCAAGACGAGAGCCCTTAGGCTTGTCTACACGATCTTCCGTGCGCTCTGTGGCTTAAAAGTCCTGGTGTTAATTACTGGAGTATTATTTCCAAACCTATCTACCCATTCTCTTTTACGCTCTTTTGTTTGGACATAAATGGAAAATATCTTTGAACTGGGGCAGGTAGATTAACCCCAGCTGGAAGAGAAGATTTAGGTCAGGTGAATTCAACCTTTCAGACAGAATCTAGGATGGGAGATTACGAGCGTAAGTTTGTTTTGCCGGATGGTTTTCTCGAGTCCTGAACTGGCGGTTCCTCGCTTAGCAGAATTAAGAGACGCTAATGGCGAATGGTGCCTTAACCTTCCCAGGATCTAAGACTAGTCTCAACTGAAACTCGGATCATGTATACTAAGGTTCTGGACAAAATTTTGAATTAAAAGCGCTAAAAATGCGAAACGAGGCTGCCCGATCCCCTCTGTCTTATACGCCTCGCGGCTTCCACTCAGCTGTTGGAGCTTAATTGGAGCAAACAGGGGGGTTTCCAAAGCTCGCGTGTTGCTGACCCCCGCCTGAATCACTTTATGCCATGCTAGTCCAATAGTGTAGTAATATTGTATGTGTGTATTATGGCCAATGTTTAATATATTACCGGCCATTTTGGTTATAGTAATAATTTAGTTGCTTGTATTTTAAGTATTTTAATAACCGACGGTTTTTTGGAATCCGTGGGTGATTTGTCAAACAATCAATACTGTATTGCTTAGTCTGTGTTGAGACGTAACTTGATGCGTTAGGTAGAACCATTAAGGGGGGTAATTAAATAAGAGTTCCTGCTCCAATTGTGACCAACGTAAAGCATATGTAGTTTGGTGTTTAATATAGTGCTGTATTTCATCCTGTTTGATTTTAAGTAAAGCAAAATGCAGTTGGCGTTTTCAGGAAAGCGAGAAAATATA
This sequence comes from Agriotes lineatus, assembly GCA_940337035.1. NCBI lineage: Eukaryota > Metazoa > Arthropoda > Insecta > Coleoptera > Elateridae > Agriotes > Agriotes lineatus. The sequence goes on from OW679203.1 coordinate 33,606,373, forward strand.
TTTTCAGAGAAAATAGAGGCGAATTAAAGTCAGGTAAGCGCCCCCCCCTCCCCCCCAACCACATCACGCTAGCTTGTCGAGCACAACTCCTTATGTATGTTGCGAGTCGTAACGGGAGTTAATTATGAAACAGGTTTCTTGAATAAAATGTATCAATGGTTTTGATACTGTTACAGCATAGAATTTTTTGGTTGGAACAAGACATAGTAAACTTCTAGTAGAATATTAGGAGTATCTTTACTTCTCTGAGGAAATATTTTTCTCAAGAGAAAGTGCTCATTACTATTTTTAAGCCTTATTTATATTATTATTACTTCGTAATGAGCAATAACAAAGAAATATTAATCTGCCATTGGTTACAAATACCTCTAAAAGCAATGAAATGTAAATAAAACATTCCTCCCAACCGTTTAAGCCTGCTTGATTTCTGAAAACAAAATTCCGTTGAAATGGGAGAAGTAACTCAGCCTTGGAATCCCTGCTCTGGAAGTTGTTCACATAAATTTGAACTCGTTTGGTCTCGAGACTTAGGAAGTAACAGGTGGTGTCCCAGGAGATTGGTTTCATGAACTCTTCCTTTTCTCTAATATTTCCTCTCTTATTTGCGTTTTGCCCCATCCTACTGATAATATTTGTCGGGCAGGTGCTTTCCGTATTTTGGTGTTGTTTTATAATTTCAAGTTGAATGGCATTAATACCGACGGCATAAAAGTCACGCTGATGCCTGATGCACATTGACAGAAAGTAGCATAGAGGTTATTAGTATAGAGTTACAATAACTAATTTAAATAGCAATCCGAAGGTACTTGCCAGCGCACGTGCACGGGGGTGTATTGATTAGCTCTTAGATTACTGCAGAGGAATGGAACTAAAGGCCTCCGTTCAGATGGATATTTTTTCTACAACCATCCTGATATGCCTATAAACTCTTAGAAATATCAGATTTAATCTGAAAATTAACACGCAACAGATTTTAATTGATACCCGTTCCTAGCTTTTACTCAAATAGAAATTTAAAAATAGTTGGAAAGTGTAATATTTGTTCAATAGGGTACAGTTTTTTCCAATGTAAGGAGGTTTATATGTGCGAATATGTTTCAATTACAAAAAGAAGACAAAGAATTAATTACTGTGCTATAATTATTCTCTTACACACCATAATTTGCTATCTACCTTTATCTCGTTACCAGGTCCCTCTCAATGCAGCAATTAAATTATATTCTAGTTTGATAACTTGCGATTATAGCTCACTCGTCGCCTCCTATAACACAATTTATCCTAATTAAGCTACACTCTCGCTGGGCAGGGGGCGTGCATGATTGAGATGAAAGCGAAAACATCATTCGAGCCAGAGCCTTGATGTCGTAATCCAATTAACTATACTTCACTGGAGTGGCAATTCAATAAATATTCAAAAATATTAATCGACCTACAACGACCGTTGTGGCCGTGACGTGGTTAAACAGCAAGCTGAAGTTATTGTATTTAACATGTGTTTCATTTACTCTGAAGCTTGTACAGGAATCGAAGTACAATTTCTCAGGAAATTAACTTTACTAGTTCAGAATATAATTAAACAGGTTCAATGGTACATGCGTAGTAGTAACTTTGAATTATCTGAACTAAAAATAAGTTCATTATAAGTTTTGCTGAAGTTCATTAGCGATTGTCTTCAGAACCATGATTGCACCACAGTTACCCAGGCGGTTTGCGGTTGTAAAGAAAGGCGCTAAGCTTTAACAGGTGCCTTATGTTAGCTAACACACCAATTATTTTATGAAGCCTCTGTCTATAGTAAACGACGTCGTTCATTTGAATGTTATATGTAGTGTTAGGGATAAAATACTTGATGGAGTGCATTATTTTTAAATTTAATTACTACGTTTGCCATTTATGGAATACTTTGAACCCTCTTCACAAATGAATTAGCCGTTAAGTCACAATTTCGTGTTTCGGAAACCCAGACTGCACGTGCTAGCCATGTACCGTATCGAGAGGTGCGGGGTTAGAAATGGAAGTAGGAATGAAGAAACGTTCGGTGCTGTGGTAGGGGCTAGACGTGCTTAATAAAAGTGGGCAGATTTGCGTGCTTAGTCCCTCGCGCAAGCTATTCTGTGAGTATGCGAGACAATAATATTATTTTAAATGTATTAAGTTGCAATAATACGAGGCAAAGCTGCGAGCGCGGCTATGCGTATTCCTAGGTAGTGAGTTAGATTAGCTAGAGTAGAATATACGTACTATCTTGGTCAGTTGAATGACGTTTGGCAGCTTTTTGGCAATTACAGCTTATGATAGACATTAGAGGTTCTTGCTCGTGCTAAACGAGTATGTCATAATTGAGAGTTTGGATCCCGCGGGTGCACGTAGTTTCGCCCAGTGATCCGCGAAAGCATTAAGTTCTGCAATCGGTAGCTTAAGTTTCGCAATGGTAATATAATCCCGCGGAAGCACGAAGTTCCGCAGTGAGCAGTAGCATTGCAAGATTTACGGTAATTACTTTACTGTGAAAGACCAGTAGCCTACGGATTATTACCGATTTTGCAAGGGTTGTAACAATAGTTAATCTAGTGGATTACTATTGGGCAGCACTAGCGAAAAGTACCTACAACTAACCCAACCGGCGAAGGCAGAGATGAAATACCAAAGCGTAGATGCTGACTGATGCAAGACCAAATATTGTAATGCCACTGCCGGAAGTACGGAGGGGCCAGGCTGGCGGCTACCCCCGGTGAGTACAATTATTATTATCAATGAGATTTACAGATCAGTAAGTTTGTGTTCTTTTACATTGAACCGCCTGTCTCCGTTACTGGGATAAGAAAGGACCACACCTGCACTGTTTGTAACCCGTCGCCGCCTTGTGGTCATGTGTTAGTTGCATCCACTACTTTGACATAATTTAAAAGTATCGAAATCTGAATTTTAATATAACACACAAAAACGGATCTAACAGTAGACTTTCGACAAACACCTTACCGAGCAGGATACCGACTGTCTGTACACCGGGTGTCCACTTTCAAACTGGAACATAGGGATTTTACATTGTTTTTAACGGTTTCATGGATTCTTGCTTGCCAGTTCAACCTACAGAAAATGTTGTGGTATTAGTGGAAAGAGAAAATTATTGCGCATTTAATGGTATCAAAAATTACACCATTTTTCTAAATTTTTCATTGAAAAATATTCATCAAAAGTTTGTTTGTTTGTTTGTTTGTTAATGGACAAGGTCTAGGCATGCAGAGTACCAGGTACTTTAGACACCGACTGCTTTGGTCATATGGTCAAAGTCCTACTTAGAATTTTGCCGAGACTAAGGAGTTCCAACCCTATCAAGGGATCTTTTACATGCTACACATCGTAGTAACATGGGACCCACGGCTTTACATCACTTCCAAATGATGGCATTCTGTACCACTGAGCTACCGACACCGGCTCATCAAAAGCGTTAATGTCTTTTTAAATATGAGTTCCCTTGACTTGAAAAAATTTGACAGCTATACTCAAATTAATTTGTTATTTGATCACATTCGGAGCTAGTGCAGTAGTTTTTACTTTATAAAATAAAAGATTACTCGATGTATCGTTCTTGCTGAAGCCTTTTCGGAAGCCTAAGTGATCTAACGTTTTGAAGAATTCCATCTTGGCACTTAATTTGTTTGTTAGTATTTTTATAGTATAAGATAAACGGCAATCTGGAAGAGCCCATACCAGATGGCGAGATAACATATAGAAAATTGAGGGTGGGAATTGTTTTCAGACGATGCTGGACAGGAACGATAGAACACAGAAAATGCAGATATTTAGTTCCTACCATGACACCATATCCACAAATTGCAACTTACATATTGCAATCACACATTCAGTCCCCATGATAGACATAGACAAATATCAATTACATTTCCTTCTCAAATTTGATAAAGCCATCTACCCAACATTTTTGCAGTCGTCATCTCTATAAAGGCAACAGTATTCTGAAACGTCAAAAAGTATAAAAATAGGAGAATCTAAAAAAACTATATCTAAATTAAGCTCTCGTTATCATTTCGACTAAAGTAAAATAAATAGGCGACAATCAATCGTACTACTTTATCAAATTTGATTCATCACGCTTCGAATCTTACATGTTATATGCATAGATTAACAATTTTCTGTAGAAGAGGAAATAGATACACGCTCTCTAGCTATAGAAAACCTGGTAAAATAAACAAAGCACTTTGAAAGAAAAAATGATGGTTCAGGATAGCTATACTGAAAATATTGTAATTGGGCTTTCTCAATAGCTGCAAGTATCACGCTTAAGATATGGCTGACTATGTTTTCGAAGTAAACCCACTTAACATTTTACAGACTAAAACGGCAAATAAATACTTAACAATGTTTATAACAAGCAACTGCTACGCTTTGCAGTGCCAGGTTATTACATGGTCTAATTCAATTTGAAACTCCAAGCAGAGCTACACAATGGAAACCAGTTTGTCTACAGCAGCAAGACGATATTAGTTATACGATTGTTACCCACAAAGTTAACCAGCCCTACAAACTCATTTGCTTGAGCTAGATGTAGTCGAGAAAAGGGTTCTGTTCAACAATGGCACAACAATGGGTTTATAATAGTTAAAAAATATTTAAGGAACGGACGAATACCTCAAACTACGAAACGGAATCAGATCAGTTTATCCAGAAAATTTGGTTGGCAGTCCTGCACAGTCAGGAACTTACCTTGGCGTTTACGTATCCTAAAATACCGGTTAAGCCTGGGTTTGACTACTCTAAAGCACCTCATACAAGTTCCTTTACAGAAAAAGAAATAATACAAGAAACTAAATATGAGATTCGTTTAAATAGATCTATTGTTACTCATACCTGCTCAAAATGAACCAGGGACTCCAAATTTCCAAACAAAATTCAACATTAACAATTTCTTAAGTAATGCCACTATCTACTGTCTAAGTCGGAAATTATTATTCCCACCAGTAGATGCCTGTTTAATTACTTAACGAACAGGGGCCTGAGGCGGTTTTAAAATTTAGCTATAACAGAACGTCAGAACGCAAAACTTTATTTGCTCCTAAATCATCTTGCTTTACAGATTTTTTTGTGTACTTGGTGATGCAAAAATGGTTAATTTTACAAAAATCTAACGCACTTTTTATTTTCGCACAACTGAAATACAAGCGCTACCTGGTTAGAAACCTGCAGTGCCACGGAGATCGATGGTAATTTTAGTGACTTGCAAGTGATCCTACTTACCACCTGAATAAAAGTGTAACTGACCCCTTGAGCCCACATCATCATCAGGAAGTAGCTAAATGGCGACGAAATAACCACGGTCTCGTCTGCATGGTGGCAAACGGTATGGAGTTCGAGGATAATCAATATGTAGTTGGTGGTCCGAAGGTTGCGAAAACATTCACGACGGTAAAACCACAACACCCCGTTACTCCAAAAGCACGATGAGGAATCCAACATCAAATACGGTATCAGCCGTTCTAAGGATAGCACCCTAATTAGCGAAAACTTTCCTCTTACATACGACGTAGTCGAGCATGGTTCACGACATGTCTGCTTTGTTCGAGTCACGAGAGTTTCTTGTATGAAGTGACATGAACCGGGTAGGCGGCTACTATTCCAACCCCTTCTAAAAAGCACAAATGGGAATTTGCAATCGCTCGAAGTGTAGCCCCAATTCTAACGTGAGACAAAGCGCACATAATTGAATTTCATCAAAAATGGCCATAAAATAAACAACTTCATCACGGTGTCGCAACAGTTTAAAATATTGTAGTAAAAATTCCTAATTACAGTGTTTCACTGTAGCTGCCCATAACAGAGGTATTTGTAAAACCAATAAAAACATCTCGTAAGAGATCTAGATAAATTGTAAAAGTATTTCTCTTCTCTGTTCAATTCTAATTTGAATATAGCTACCCGAACCAAAGTTTACCCACATGAAATTCAAACTCTCATGTTGTTGGGTGTCGCAGAATTTTATATCGATTGCCAATCTAGTATATTTAAAGGAACCATCGTATTGTCCCACCTCCCCTCTCGTCATATTGCATGTAGAACGACGCTGTTCTCCCGTAAACAGTCTCGAAGGTGTCCATTTTGATTTAATCGAAGCCCGGTGACCGAGCCTGCTCTTGATTTACTACACAAATAAAGTTTGTGTATTGCGCGAGCTATTTACCGTAAAATTTTAAATCTGTAAGTCTGTATGCGTAAATTTCCGCAAACCTTGTATGTATTTTATAAGTAAATTTGCAGTTGCGGAATGAGTTAGAAGTACAGCAATGCATTAGGCGCTTAGGACCAGTGTGTTTTTCCCTGAAAGTTGACTTTCCAGAAAAACACACTTGGAGTTGCTGCTTTTCCCATGACGTGACGTCTCAAGCAAGAGGTATAATTTTTATTGATTCATTGTTGCTGTTTTGGACCTCCGCTGCTCCCCCCATAAATATATTTTTATGAATAATATAGTCCTTACCCTTTACCCAACAATTTTCATTGTTAAGCGAAGTGCAGCCCTACAGTCGAATAAGCTTTAAAAAATATATGTATAACGTTGTAACGTTTTTAAAGTTCCTGCAAACGGAGTTTTGGATTTATATCTCGGATAAGTCTAATCGGAGAAAAGTTTACTCAAACTCAAATTAAATGATCAAGAAAACACAATATATTTACCAACGATATACTATTTTTAAATATATGTACAAACTAATCAGCAATTCTAAGCAAACTGAATTGTATATTAAAAAAATTAGCAATTTCCATGGGGGCTGCGTTTCTTTGCTAATTGGAAAACTACAATCCACTTAGCAGGTAGGTATCGGTGTCGGCAGGATTTCTTCTGGTGCGAAGTATGTATTTCGTCCCTGTATATCGGATGTCAGCAAACGCGGCTTCAAGATAAGCGGTTTGTTTACAATTAGTGCTCTGCAAACAAACGCATAAATTAACAAGATTAGAGGATACCTGCGGTTCCGGGAGTGTGTAAGGGCTAGTGAGGGATGTGCTGGTACCTTAGGATAGCCATGCGTTATTCCCGGAAAAGCTGTTCCATGAATTTGTTTCTGCTGAAATTTGCTCATTTTAACGGGCAAATGGATTTGACTTCTCGACGTTCGCTTGCTGTGAATTCATCTGCGTTCGGACTCGAGAGGCGGGCTTTGACTTCGAGCTCCAGAAAGTCGTCTTTGGACGTAAATGGTTAACCTCCAGGTAAGTCACGTAATGCGGTTATATTATTCGTGCTACCTTCATTCAGAATTTACGAAAGGATTCCTACAGGTCAGGTTGTGACTAAATTATAATATTCTCGTCGCCTACGGTAGTGTCGGGGACATGAGGGCTTTTAATTATCAAAAATTATGTTAGGAGCAAGTGACACACTATCACATTTTAACATACAGGTCGGGTTAGGTAGGTATCTCAGGAGACAGTTAGACACTGTCACACTTTAACACCCGGAGAGGATTTAGAGGAAGGGAAGTTCTGAGATTCAAGTCGGTCGGATAAGATTAGGGTCTAAGCCCAAGAGTGCTTAAGGCGGAAAGCTTTTTCAGCTTAAAGCAGTTGCTGGTAAGGATTGGTGAACTCAAGTGACTTGGTTGCGTAGTCTACTTATATACTCTCTGGGCGGCTTTATCGGCACAGCGGCTCTGGGCAACATTGAGTGGGAGACGGCGCCGGAGTTGCTTCTTCTTGTCTTCGCGCATAGCGGGAACGTAATTTGCTATCAACAGTTCGAGCACCGGATAGATGTAAAGCTCGATTACGCGATGTACAAATTAGATATATTTTGAATATACCAATAAAATTTGGTGCAAAAGTTAACGTTACAAGGTAAAGCCTTAATATCTGGACCGGATTCTTCTGATAGGATTTTTTTCCACAGAACTACCGGTAAACGAAACACGAGGTAACGCTCTTTAAATTAACACAAATTTGTCGCTGCATGCTTTCAGGTACAACTATTTTCACAACCTCTACTGAAACGGGATTTAATATAAGCTTGGCATATTTAAATGTTCGTATGAATTGCAGTACCTTTATTGCAGTTAACCTGATTAGAACATGAAGTAGAAGGAGTTGAGAAATTGGTAAAGTAGTATGGCATTTACTACAACGCGCAGGGTGGAAATACAATGAGTGGATGTTATTACAATGCCATAGTAAAATTAAAGGTTGTCTCTAAAAAAGTTAACGCAGAAACATTACCTTATTTTTACTGCTATTACCTAGGTGTGCGCTAGCCTAGAAAACTTTAAGTTAAGAAAGTCAATAAGTTGTAGTCTCTTCACTGTAGTTACGCATTCCACAACTTATTATAAACTAACCTTCCGAACTAATAGAAACTTACATTATTATAAAGTAGCTAGCGTGCTATATATTTGCCATTGACTAAATGTAATTTACCTGCACCTTTTCAAGAAACTCCTTTATTCTACATATTTCAACTAGTCTGGCATTCGTCTTGTGTTTAGAGAAACGCGAAAGAGAAAGATATTGAGTAAATAAGTCAATATAATTACAAGAGTTGCATAATGGATGTCGTTAATGTGGCCTTTCACAATTCATTGGGAACAAAATTTCGAAGTGGGAAGCTTTCTCAGCTTGCATTTGTTTCCAGACTTCTCCATTTCCATAGCGAAAGAAATGCTGCCTCTGTGATTAGTTATTTCATAGCACAACACAATAACAAAATGGGAATCTCACTGCTCCCTTTAAAATTACACGTCGATTCCGTCGCCAGGGTTTGCAAATCTACCCTCCCGGGGACCACCTGTTACTTCTAACTCAATTCCGAGCAGGTCCAAAACGACGTTAACAACTTGTCGGGCGCAAATTGTAGGGTTGATCATTTTCTTCAACCCGGGGCTCGTCTTGTGAATGAAATTGTTATTTCCAAACCCCGGCGTGCGGGTGAGAAATCTTAAAGCGGCGACTGGAGACCGGCGAAATAAATACAAATGGCTGCAGTTACATAGGACGCCAGGGAGAGGAAATTTGTAGTCATTGATGCGTAATGCAGTGTTTAAGCCGTAGAAAGCTGAAATTGCATATTTAGATTGCTAACTGAAACATTTACATACGACTTAAGGATTCAAAAGGGGTTAAATGGGAAGACGTCGACTTTTTATTTCGAGAAGTGGTACGATGCAAGAATTATCATTCGTCAAGTTTCAAGAGCTTGGCATGTTATATTCATAATTTAAAATTATTTGCATTTTTTATCTGGATTAGTTTCGATTGATATTTACTACAAAAGGTTTATAGTTAGCAGCATTGATAACCGCAGTGCTGCTGTTTTGGCACTAAACCAAACTATAAACGAGAGTGCGCACTTGATTTGTCTCCTTTTTATGGTTTTCTGTTTCATCAGCTGGTCAGAGGACACTTTCCGAATTGGGTATCCTTGTAAAATAAAGTGAATGGCAATTAATGGTTCGCTTTTCATTTGAATCCCGTTCTATAGTTAGTTTGCACAACACGTGTCTTTGTTTGCAAGTTCCGTTAGTTCCTTTGCCGTCAAAGGACTTTGCCAGCAACACAATTACTCTTGCATCCATCTTGCAGACGTGTACCCTTGCATGCAAAACATCGATTTGCAATAATTGAATTCTATGTGATTCTCCCGGGACATCGCACAACATCTGAGACGCGTCCTGGTAACTTTGCTTCCGCTTCTGCTGTCTGACTAGCTTTTACTTGTACTCTATTTCCCAGAAGGAGTCAGGTCGCAACAACCCTTTCGGGAAAATTTATATAAGGTGTTGCTCATGGTTCAAGTCAGTCTGAGGTGAAGTGCCGACGAACGCTCAACATGTTCTCTAAACCGTACGTGTATATGTGTTAAATGTACTAGGTGTTAGGAGCTTAACTCTTGTTGCTAATAGTACTAGTAATTAATTTAGGTTTTAAAGATTTAGATAATAGTAGAAACATTTTGAAATATGCATGAATTCCGTGCGAATGAAGATTTGCCGAACATTTTTCAAATATTGAAACTTTTATCTGATCAAGGAGAAAATGCTTCTTGTTGTATCTTTCCACTCCTAGAATAGATAACATTGTTCTTGTGGCTACCATTGCCCTAAAATCAATTTATTTTAAGCTGAGACTGAAGATATTTTATTCTTTGAGCAATCAGATCATTTTGACCATTATTTTGTACCTTAATATGGAAAAATTCAAAATACAATTATATTCTTCTTTTAATAATCGGATTTCTCTTATTTCTTAAATTTCTTGCACTTTTTAGAAAGCACCTCAAAAAACGTAGCTTATAAATTGATAGAACCAGGCTATTATACTGAAGGGGGTTGGAGCTTGTTGAGGGGTGATTTACGAAGGGGCCAGCCAGGCCTAACTACCCCATAATACAATTGTGTTTGTGATTATATTAAAAATTAAATATTATGCACTAGCTATTGATACAACATATTGGGTGTCGTGTTTTACTTATTCTAGTCGAATTGGCGACCTACTAAATTACTTGATTTTATTGCACGACCTACTTTTGCAAAAATCATTGTTAGTAAGCAATAACGCTGCCGTTCAACCCAGTAGAGTGACACCAATGATGGTGCTTGCGTAAAAGTGGCTTGCAATAACGTATATTGTAAACTACATTTGGACTACAATAATTTCCTTAAAACTAACACAATTATCTAATTTATGGTCGACCATTAGTTTGAACAACCACGGAGTTCCTTCGGAGTCTAGAATGCTAGTATCAAATTTGAAACAATAAAGTTAACCATCTTCTTGAGCAAGTTGCTGGTTCTTTTTTATTATTTCCCCATGCTTCAAACAAAAATGATAAACGTTGTACTTATGCCTTCTACTAAGTTAATTCGGAAACTCCGAACTGAATTTGATATTAATGTAAATTTCGTCAGGTTGCAGCTTAAAAAATGAATCTCCAAATACTAAAGTTTAACATCCCTTTTATCAAGCATCTGATTGTTTTTATTATTTATCCATGCTTTCAAAACAGCAAACCTTGTACTTATGCTTACTACTTAGTCGCTTTAGAAACTCACAATTGCATTTGATATTAATATTGTTGGACACCCAGGAACTGACCAATCAACCCGGGGATTGCTACACCAGAGCACCTTTTACAGGGAGGCTCCGTCCTCCAAGCGTTGTTTTCGTGAAAGTTGAGCAGAACCTTCGGCGGACGGTTGTAGGCCAGCTACTCGTGCACACAACTGTCACTGATGTTAATTCATCCAGGTATTAATGAATTGAATCACTCATTTGCGGGGATTGTAGGCTAGCTACCCGAATTCAATAACACAAGGGATAGAATTAATTACTTATAATGCACATATCGGTTTCACAATAGAATGTACACATAATCCAAGTTCACTCCCAGTGCAATGTCATAACGTGAATACAAAATTAGTACTAGCTGAAGTTTCCAACCACCTCTCTATTTATACCAAAGATGGAGTTGCATATCTTAATTGCCTTGTTTACAAGAGTGTTGCTATATTTATTATCATAATGGCGTCTTTATGGCCATGCAACGATGTAAATTTCGTAAAACTGAAACTGAATCTGCAAATACTTAAACTATGTTATTCTGGTAATAATATATTTTTGATATTTTTTTTGAAACTTGGAAATAGAATTAAGGTAAAGGTAAATTCAACAACATCCGTGCATGAAACTGGCACCCCCATTTGAAATTGTCTATTTTCACCATTACAAACCGCTTGTACTTAGTTTGTATCTTTTTGTACTCAACAAATATTGTTTGTACTTAAAAGGAAAAAGAAATAAATTAATTTGGTGCGCGCTAATTTTACGATGAATCCTCCCTTCCCAATTAGATTGATCAATATTTACCATTACAGATGGTTTGTATTTTATTTGTACCCGTTTGTAACACATAATATTGTTTACCTGACATAATGAAAAATTATAATCAAGTCAATTGGAGGCGCTAACTTCACTCTAGCACCCCCATTCAAAATTCTTAATTTTTAACAGTAGAAATAGTTTGTCCATAAAAGGCTATCCAAATTCGATTATCACTAGAGAGATCCCGCAACTGCTAAGAGATACGAAGTTGGTTAAATTAGGTCGAAGTTACACAAATATATCTGAATTAACGTCTACCGGGAAAAATTTAAAAACATTTATTGGGCTTTTAAAACTTGAAAAATACACCCAAATTGTTCAAAAACTATGCATTTTTAAAAGTATTTAATTTTTACAAAATTACGTTGTAATTTCCAAAGTATAAAAATGTTAAAACAAAAAGTTATAATGGATAAGAATCCGGCCACTACAAATATTTTAGCAAGTCTGCTACGTTTCGTAATCTTTGAAAATGCAATGTTTGTTTAAGAATAAGTTCTAATTACTTTTCGTTATTAATTTCTGCCCGCGGCTAGCCGAGGTTTGTCGATAGCTGGAGTTAGAAGAGTCGAGTCAAGATTACATAGGTGTTTATTATTTTTAACTATTGTACAAAATAAAATTTGGGTTTTTAAATATTTACAGCAAATTAAACAAAAAATAGGTTTTTCTTGGTTGCTTCTGCGTTGCGGAATTGCGGAATTTATAAAATTTTTGTGCTTATAGCAGGCAGAGATGGTTTACAGACAGGGTTGCTTTAAAGGCAGTTTGACTAACACAGGCAAAGGAGGTTTTAGGTCAGGTTTACGAGTAACCCAAGCAACTCAATTTCTCAGCAAGAAGCTAGAGGTAGAACTTATATGACTGGTGGAGCCCCGAGGGCCCAAGGTACTGCCTTGTAATATTTCATATGCAAAATGTAATTAAAAATTTTCCAATTGTAACTAATGAAGCTATCAAAAATGGCGAAACGTTTTAATTTAACTATTAAAAATATGTTACGACTAAATGACTTTTATTTATGATCGAAATGCCAAATTTTACAATCAACTCCTTTCTAAAGCTCAGCTACTGGTCTGGACTCTGAAAAGAACGGGCTAAACCTCTTCGAGGATTGACTGGGCATCGCTCTTTTAAAATGTTTCGATCTCTTTTCACGACGTTTAAATACGAAAATCTAAGTGGGGCTAAACGTGATAAACTGGTGGGGGCTGACAGTATGAATGGTCGGATCGAGCAACGCGGTGCAGGTTACGCAACTCCTCGGACTTACACCTGTGCCCTATCAGACAATCGGCAGGATCTCTAACGGAATTCTGGCTTTTCATACGCTCAGCGTGGAACCAAATGTTTGCGAGCACGCATTCTTATGACTGTGATAATACATACAAATTGATAACAGCACTTAAAACGTTTTAAAACAATTTGGTTGCACGCTGTAACGTTTCGCGTGCCATCTACACGTAAATACTTAGTTTGAACATAATTTAATTTTAATTGCTAAAATAAATTGAAATTTAAGATGAATGGCAATGGTAATAGATTTCGGTTTCCAAAAAAGGTGATTCATAAGTATTGCCACTAAATTATATACGTGTATAGGGTCCGTTGCAAACTTTTGAGCACTACTCGCTAAAATATAAAAGTATATCAGCCTGATGCTCCAAATGCGGTTGAAATACCCAAATAACTAATGAATCGCCTTGTAATACTAAAAACTACCGTATCATGAAACCTATTTCAATACCAAGAATAGGTGCAAGGTAAATGTCAGCCAAAACAACTTATGAAAATGTAGTACGTTGTAAAAGTTAGTATATTACAAAATTTGATGAGATATGAATTACCAATAGCGCTTTACACCCCCAGCCAACTATGGCAGATATATTAAATACGATTGCTGCAATATCTACCTTAACACAAAGGGAAACTATTAAAAACAGTAAGGAGGTAATATTTACGTAGCATTTCATGACAACGTTTCGTTTGCTTAAGGTTTAGATAATGTTATTTTTATAACATAGCATTAATTAATTTAAAAGTAATGCTGCAGCAATATATTTTTTTATTATATGTTTGTAATATTCGTAATAAAGTAAGATTTTTATAATGTTAACGAAACAATATTTCATCATGTAATGTTTTCGTAAATCTACCATATAAAATATTGCAATACGGTTAAAAAATTTATATTATAAAAACATTCCATTTGTTGTTACATAAAAATGTTGGGTTAAATTGCACAGGCCTAGAGTGTTTGGATGTGTTTATAGCTTAAAAAATTAACGTGCCCTGTGGAAACGGGGTTATTAGTGTTGAGATAGATCCGTAATCGCACCCCATTCGCTTGTTTATAATCAAAAATAACATTTAAAAACAAAAACTGTAATTTTTAATACAAAACCCTAGCATAAGTAGCCGAATATCAATGTCAAAGTTTAATAGGTCACTTTCAAACTAGGTATAAAATAAAACTTTAAATTTGTTTTGAAAATGTATTAACATACTTAGCCTTTTACCATTACTTCCTTGTAATACTAAAAACTACCGTATTATAAAACCTATTTCAATACCAAGAATAGGTGCAAGGTAAATGTCAGCCAAAACAACTTATGAAAATGTAGTACGTTGTAAAAGTAAATATATTACAAAATTTGATGAGATATGAATTACCAATAGCGCTTTACACCCCCAGCCAACTATGGCAGATATATTACATACGATTGCTGCAATATCTACCTTAACACAAAGGGAAACTATCAAAAACAGTAAGGAGGTAATATTTACGTAGCATTTCATGACAACGTTTCGTTTGCTTAAGGTTTAGATAATGTTATTTTTATAACATAGCATTAATTAATTTAAAAGTAATGCTGCAGCAATATATTTTTTTATTATGTATTTGTAATATTTGTAATAAAGTAAGATTTTTATAATGTTAACGAAACAATATTTTGCAATACTGTTAAAAAATTTATATTATAAAAACATTTCATTTGTTGTTACATAAAAATGTTGCGTTAAATTGCACAGGCCTAGAGTGTTTGGATGTGTTTATAGCTTAAAAAATTAACGTGCCCTGTGGAAACGGGGTTATTAGTGTTGAGATGGATCCTTAGTCGCACCCCATTCGCTTGTTTATAATCAAAAATAACATTTAAAAACAAAAACTGTAATTTTTAATACAAAACCCTAGCATAAGTAGCCCAATATCAATTTCAAAGTTTAATAGGTCACTTTCAAACTAGGTATAAAATAAAACTTTAAATTTGTTTTGAAAATGTATTAACATACTTAGCCTTTTACCATTACTTCCTTTGCTCAGTCAATTATTCATTTTACCGCAATAATTTTTAGTCAGAGAATTGATTGTCGAATTAATATACCCACACCACGTTACCTAAGGGCGCTCAATAAAATAAACTAAATAGCCCTCCTGTTGCGTCCCCGTAATTTGATTTAGAAATAATTTAGTTTTATTTTATACCGGAAGAAAATTTCAGAGCAGTTCGTTATAGTTCATACAATATTTCTTTTAAGAAAATGTAATTTGCATACCTTGATGTGTTTAATTGGAAGAGAATCTGCCCTTGGTAATAGCAGTAATCTACCTTTGGAGGAAGCATTCGTTATTAGGGAAACTAAAGGCATGCACAACCACGTCTGTGTAGTCTTCCCAATACTTATTTGGCATAATGATAAAAAACATCTATCTAGAAGCACTAGCACAAATATGGTATGTAATTGCATTAGAGTCATATTTACTTTATTCGCCGGCAACAGCTTTGAAACGTTAGCAAGTCACCATGCGATAATAACGCATTTATTTTACATCCATCTGTAACGGTTGTATACGAGTTTATTTGCGCAACATTGATGATGAATCACTAACACGTGCACCACCAAACACTAACGAGGGAACTAAGTGACTTATCTACCACAAAAAGCTCAATTATCGTAATTCACATGTGTCTACAATCTGTAGTCAAGGTTTACGGAGCTGTGACGTCAGATGCATGTGTTCTTTAGGTAGCATTGATAGTGCACATGCTTTATTACCAAGTTTAGCATAATATATGTTCATGTCGCTCACAAAATTTCTATAAAATTCGTATAAACATTGAATTTATGGGAATTTTGCAAACACACAGCGAAAATTTGAATAATTAGTATTGACCCGAGTAGCTTTTGAAATAATGAGGTAAAGTAATGATTTACTCATATTGGACATAAGTTCACTGTCTTTAGTGCCTTCAACTGCCGTCTTTCATAATGCTGACGTTTTATTAAATTATTAACAGTAAATAGTGCAATTTTCTTGCCACGACTACAAAAATTCATAACCGCTATGGTGGCTTATTTGTACAAATTCCAGAATCTGTATAAAATACAAACAAAATTATTAGAATGTAAAAGGTGTAATAGTTATTTACTATGTGTTATGTGGATTTTACCCACTAGAGAAAAAAATTGGTCCACGAGGTCGTAGGCCGTGCGAGCTAATTTTTCGTGTGGAACTATATATAAATCCTTACAGAAATATTTTTAAGTACGTCTAACGCTTTATCGCCGAAAGATGAAAATATTTTACTTATCTGCCTAGTGCGCACAAATACGTTGAACTAATGTTGAAACATAACCTCGGACCAACGTCACATTTTTAGTTTAACATCGCTGTGATAATTAAGTACCTTCCACCGAGAAATTTTAGTACAAGGGAAAAAGACGTAAAGGCACCTGCGTCATTCCAAGATGTACAATTTATGTAATAACTTAATGTAAGTTAAACTATGGGATAAAGGTTTGAATATGAGCATAGTAATTCCTACACTCGTTGGGAGATTACAGGTTAGAAATTAGAAAATTTCATTTACAGTCTGCTCTCCCAGCTCACTGTTTTCAGTTTCTTATCTTTCATAATTCAAATAAAATGACTGAGCATTGAGATCATCTTTTTTGTGGCGACATGAAAAATTTTGAAATTCTAAAATAACTCCAGAAGCTCTTAAAGTAGAGCCCTAATTAGGAGCCTAGAATTGGAAGATTATTAGAGTAACAAATTGGCTATTTTAAACTATGCTTTCAAGTGCGCAGATTGTTCAAAATGTCAAGATACATATTTTACGAAAGAGTTTGGAAATATAAGCTCCAATTCTCAGCTAAAATAGAATTTTAAATAAATATTTAAATTGAAATTTAGTGTATAAAATCTATTGGAAAAATTATAACATGCTGTAAAGGGTTTAAAGCTTAGTTTGGCTTATCGCAAAAAATAGTTTTGTATATAAAAACAACATCTTGCAATTGATACTGTGTAATGGAATTATTAGTTTTGATTTTAGTCAAATTTTCAATAGTAAAATACTGGTGTGAGGGGTCCAAATCCTGGTAAATTACATAAGTAGCCGACTTAAATTGTCAAGAACTGCTACAGAGCGTTTGCAATTATTAAGGCTTGGAAGAGTTAAAGAGCTCCAGCTATTCACAAAAAAGTAATTAAGGGCTTTAATACCTTGCGTTATAATTTACAACAAAAGATGCTCTTCAAGGACTTCAGCCCATAGGCAAAGGTTTCCGTGTGAGTTAATCGCGCTGTTTGCCTTCCAAAATATTAATTTATGCGAAACAGTGGGCATTATTCGCATTGCCAGTTTCAGCAATTAGTCCTCGCTGGTTATTGATTAATGTGAGCTTATGTAAATACGCAATATGTTCCTTTCATGCCGAGAAAACATTTCTCCACTTTTCCGAGAGCGTAAGAAGTTGAATAATTGTGTTGACTTTCAGCAGTATTTAATAAGACAGCTTTGAAAACATTTGCCTAGGAGATTCCGCTTTGTATAACTAGCTTCCCGCCACTTGCTTTTTGCTTACAATCAACTGGGAATGCAATATTGGCAAATTATGGATGAAGTTTTCAATACTTTTTAGTTATTTAATTATTTTGAAAATAAATTGCTGAAATGCTCAAAAACCATGCCCAACCCTCAGAAATAGCAACAATACCTAATAAAGATATCGAGGAAATGAGTTTAAAGCTAAATATAACCGAAATCATATCAAAGTCATATATACCGTGCCGTATCCGATATTGAACTTTGGGAGTCAAACCAACATTTTCAATCACACTTGGCGACGAATATCTGTTATATACAGTACTCACCTGATGTTCTAAGAAAATGTCGTTTTCTGTATAATGCTTACTACTAGCTGGTAATTTTAGTTAAATTGTCTTTTTGCATACAAGAATGGGAATTCAGCCAGTTTGCTATTTGCTTCGAGTGAATAGATTCGGAACACTCTACAGAGATTACGTACATTGCTTTGAGGTGAGCGGATGGCCCACAGCCCCTCAAGCGGCTGGCCCGGGTTTAAATCCCGGCGGACTCTAGAGGGTTTTAAAACTACGCTCTTCGGTTAGCATGCCAACATCTGTGGTAGTCATTAACCTCTAACAAAGAAACTCTTCCCCACCTTCGACGGGCAAGGCTGGCCACCTACCCGGCCTAAGAGCAAAGAGGCCTCCTCGAACCACTTTGTAGTTATAATAAGAGAAAGAAGAAGCTTTCCATATTATATTTTCTGTTTATAAATTAAATATAATTACAAACCCTATATACAACAAAATACAAGCGAATTCGAGTCGGCGTCGCTCGCCTTTAGGGATGGCGCAACAGTGAGGCCGGCTAATTACGACCAATACATGCTCAGGGTCTCTCCTTGGGTGTGGACGGTATACTTCGTTTGTTATAATGCGTCGGCCTTTCTAAAAGGGTTCCAGAGCGACGCATTAAGCTACACTTCGCTCGAAGATTTTGACCAGCCGTCGGCGATGGAGTTGTGTCGTCTTAGGGCTTTGGTATATAGATTTCATTTGGCGGCGTCACAGAATCTCGCCTTTAGATAGGAAGATGCCCCGTCCCACGTAAGTTATGTCTTTAAGTAGTTGCCGTGGTAGTACGTTTTAGTGCGTATTCGTGAAGGTTTCTATAGAGGCCTAGAAGTGTTCTTTTAACGGCGTAGTGTTGAGGCCCTGAGCCATTGGGACGCAGGGAAATATGAGGTATTCCCTGGCACCAGGTTTGTCAGTCTGGTGGTTTTGATTAAGCGAGGCTTTTGGGGGCGTACCCTGGTACAGATGCCGGTGGCCTAGGTAACGCCCAAGGACGGGTCGAGGGAGATATCCCCTGACGCTGGAGACGACAGCCTAAAGAATATGTTAAGAATTGGTCTCGGGTTTGCTTTCCGGTAGCGGAGGCGGTTTCAGGTTGAGGGGAATATTGTGAGCTATGGAAAGCTTTTTTCTGATGAGTCCGTAGACTCAAGTATTACGGATCTATGCAATCTTGTCTTTAAGGATAAATCACAGTGCAGATGAATGCGGCAGGCTTGTTTTGCAAATTTGTTTCAGAGCGACATCCCCATTAGCCTAAAAAGGAAGGTGTTCGACTTATGTGTGCTTCATGCCATCAATGCGGAGCGGAGACCTTAGCTCTTACTAAAACTAATGCGGAAAACAGGGGTAACCCAGCGGAAAACGGAAAGGTCGATGCTGGGTGTTAAGCTAGCTGACAGTATAAAAGATATAAAAAGTGCAAGACATAGTTAAAAAACTAGTGGCAGTTTGTAAAGCAGGTATCACTAACAAGAGATGACAGATGGACAAAAAGGTTGCTAGAGTGGCGACCAAGCACACACAAAAGAAGCAAGGGCAGGCCTCTAACAAGATGGAGGATAACATGAAAAGGGTGCTCGGCCACGGGATGAGATTGGCTTAGGATTACACTGTCTGGAAGTGTTCAAACCATGCCTATGTTCAGCATTGAACGCAAATGGCAAAAGTACAATCAACAGTAAGCAATAATAGAAACGGTTAAAGAAGCAAAGAAAAGTGGTTAAAAGGATGTTGACATAAATGAGAGGAATTACAGAAACCGATGTAACTTACTTACTACATAAAAGAGTTTATGAGGTTGTTGGAAATTATAGAACCTATAAACATTACGCATTAGACGCCTTTCGGTGAAAGTAAAATTAAAAGAGGAATGGGAAATATTCATTTAAATACTTTTCGATAAGAACCTGAGAATTGTCTTACATTAATTTAGAAGGTAAAGTCTGGAAATCACTAAATTGAGTTAAAGTGTGACCGTTCCATATGTTGTGGTAGCCATTTAAGAACATAAGCAGACTTGCGAAAAGATTTCTACATCATCGAATTTAACGATTTCCAAGGCATAGTCTATCACTCTGAAATTGCGTTTTCCATCTTATCGTTGTGCAGCCGAATTTTATTTCGACCCCTGGTCGGATATTCGAAGTAACTTCTGTCGTCCCCGCATCAATCATTTCTCAACCGTCCTATATAGCGACGCTCTACGTCGACGCAGGCCTGAAGAACATCCTTTATATAGCCACCCGACTACGGATGCCTTGAACTGACACTTAACTTACTGTTTGCTTTTGATACCAATAGTTCAGCTACGTTGAATATGTTTCATCAGCTAAGGATTGTTGTAAAATTACTGCCATTCTGAATATGATATATTAAGGAAGCGATGCAGACAAACATTTATTAGTAGCCGTTGCAATCGAAAGGTCCTTTACGAAAAAAGTGTTTATAAACCTGTGTTTTTTTCCTACTACTTAATATCCGTATAATAGCAACAGCTATTAATTTCAATACAGATTCAGATACAACTAGTCAATAAATACCAACTGAAGGATCTATCTAGGGTGGTTGGTGCAGAAAGGAGGCTAGAAAAAGACCCAAAAAGTTAATGCAACACCGATCTTATAAGAAAGGTTTACAGTAGTACTAGAAAAAAGGTTAAATGTGGTCCAAGAAGAAAGATTGAAGATGCGTTTTATTTCGGGCGGGTTAAGCTAGTTACTAGATAATTTAGAGGGTTTCTCACGTTTAATAGATCCAATCACAGTGTATCTCACAGTGTATAGTAACGTTTCCATTACACGTATTTCGCAGTACTACATAGCTTCGAAGCATGAACACAAAGTCAGTAGCCTCAAGATAGAGGCTTTCGAAATTCGAACCGAGGGTGGAAATTGCAAGTTGCCAAGAAATATAGAGACGCTTGGCAAACGATAGATAGTAATTGTTGCTATATGTAGCAACAAACCAAAAACTTTATAAGGAATAATTTATAAAAGGTTACCACAGGACGTACACTAGAGGACGAACGGGATTGATCAGGTGCGAATTTACATTCTTCAATAAGAATATATGAATATCTAGCAGAATATTCCGTGTTTGTCGCCAGTATTTATTGAATAGGGAACGTGTAAGTAGAAGAACAAGGTTATCTAGTAGATTAAAAAATTCCAATCATAAAGCAGCACAAAAACGTGATAATTATATCGTATGAAAAAAGACAGTCCTTTAAGGGCGTCTTTGGTATTCTGAACTCATGTATATTATAACACCAGTATGTAGTGGGATTGACCTGGCTCGCCTTAATGTGTTGATAATAGCAGTTCAATAAGCTGCCGCTTTTGAACATGTATATTATTTAATGTTTTTAGTATATTTAAAATTAGCTTTAAGCATGTCCATGTGCTTTCGTAGGCCTCGCTGTAATTTGTAAGCAATTAAGTCTGGACCTCGTGAACAAAGCGGGAAGCTTGCGGCAGAAGCAATGACCAAGGGGTGATTTGGTTTGCGGGAAAAAGTGAACGCTGGGCGATATGTCCTACCTTTCCTGGAAAAATTTGATAACAGAAAAGTGTTGTAAAGCAGTAGGCTAGGCAGTCTTGCAGACATCTCAGTTTGGCGATTTGGTGACCAGGAGGCCAATAAAGGAAGATTATGCGTCAAGTAACGCAATTGCGAGGGCATCACCGGTAAGCCGACGAAGATAAATACAGGTAGTTAAGCATCTGGTATTACTCAAGGTGGGTGATTCAGGCCAGATTAGGTTATTTGCAAGCATCCATTGTAGCACGAGCAGAGGTGGAGTAAATAATTGAGCACCAACCTGCTTAAATGCACACCTTACTGTGTACGGTGAACATTACGCATGAACGCTCATTAGAGCATCAGCATAAAGTCGTCGTTTGAAGCAGCTGTGTGTGAGCGATTCAACTATGGTTCTGTACGAACTCCGCTTTTTGCGGGTAGAATGACATTATTCGACATCTAGATACTGGGTAGAAATAATCCCCCGCTTCATGGTTTGCTAGTTAACATTGATTATACCGATGGGGCCACAATTATATATAACAGCAATGAGATAACATAAACAAGAAAATAACTCTTGAGTAAGAGAGAGATAAACATAGTAGCAAATATTCGAGAAGGCTTGACGCTTAATTTAATTATGACATTTGTCAACTAAACATGCCTACTAAAATAATGTTTTCTTATGGCCATCTCTTTCTTACTCAAGACTTCTATTTTGTTATTCATGTTATTTCATTGTTGTTATACATAATTATGGCACCATCCGTATAATAGGAAGTATTATATCTATCTGCTTCGCTGTCGGGCGTATTTTCTAAACAATCGAGCGGTCGTGCAATCTGACCAGCATTATCGGCAAGTCACTATGCACTTAATACTATTGAATATACTGTCAGTTCCAGCGGATTTACGATATTTGAACTTTCGCGTAGCTGACTATATTCCTTCTCTTAGGATTGGTGCTTAGATTTGTTCCGGTTGGTTTTGTAGGTCTTCTATGTGTTAATTGTATAAATAAATGTCTACATTTTTATTCGAAATGTATAAGTGGATTTTATCTCTCCAGACTGATTAAGAAATGTCCATTTGTCCATGATACCGACGTTCGTTAGCACATCTTTGAAAAACCAACCAGTTTGCTTTAGCAATTGTACGTTAAAAAAATAATAATGGTGAGGCACTAACACCCCATAAAAGAGCTTGGCCTGCAAGGCGGAAGGTCAGAGCTTCCATATCCTCGCTATCACACCCGGCTGTCGCTTGTCCAATTCATGACACATTAGACAACAGCATTATTACCCCTTATTCTTTCGAACGCAGGTCCCCAATTATTTAAAGCGACTGGGTAGTCCGCCCGCCAGACATTGATCTGGGATTTGAACTCCAGACTTCCGCGCCGCAGTCCAATGCTCTAACCACCAAGCCACGCTGGCGCGAGCAATTGTACATTACACGTATATTTTCCATAGAGTGCATGGTAGTTCGCTTCTCCATACCTAATATAAATATTTTACTTCTAAGTTACTTAACAGTAATTGGGCAAAAAATGTGTAACAACGCAATCTCAGGATATTTGCTAACTGCTCGCCATCGCTATCATTCTGTCTCTGTTGCGAACGCTGTGACGTAATCCAAATCTCCTGGCCACCTTAGCCGTGATACCACTAAACGCCTCTAAGCCAAACCTCCTCGTTGCGCCTAAAGCGGGTACTCGTACAACACGTGTATCGAGGGTATCTGAGCCCCCTCCGCAATCGCATGCCTCGGTATCGCCCTTTTCGATCTGCACCTTGCGCTTCATTATGTACTTGGGAATGTAATCCAATCTGATGTCGCCGTCACCCACTGCAGCCTCCTTGCCAACTTGCCCGTTTCATTCGATGCTAAAGTGGGCCTTCACTCAGTCGAGCTTATCTGTGCATCATGGTCTGCTGATTATCCTGCAGATTTCCTTGAAAATAATGCGTTGCTGGCTCTTTCCACTAAATCGTTAGTTACGTGATAAGAAAATGCGATTAGCCGCAAATGTTTCGCCTAATATCGTAAATTTCCAGTATAATGCCCATATTTAGTGCGAAGGATAATTAAACTACATTTTGATAAATCGCTGCTCGAACTACCCGTCACTACTAACTAATATACATGAAAATAAGTTTTAGTCGCCGCTGAGTTCCAATGATTTCCAAGGTAGGATTCAATTTGCAAAAAAACTGTCAGCAATTTAGTCGCCTTTGAACTGGAAGCAAACACATTTAAGCCCTGATCATATTGCTATCGCCTGTTCGTGCCATTCCAGTAGCTAAGAACTGCTTTAACGCACTCGAATTTACAATTCTTAGATTTTATTGTATTCTCAAGCCGTGCAATTTCTTCTGAATGCATGCAATTCCATATTTCTTCAACGAAACGATCGTGTTTCAATAGAAATCAAAAATTACAAGTTCAGCTTCATTATAGCTACGCTTGTTGAATGCCGACTAGTTTAGTTTCATTTTAAGGGAATTCTTGCTTAATCGTATATGGATATATACGTCGGGTGAAGGAGTTACGCAAGGCCTAAAGTAATTTTCCTAAGTACAATGCAAAAAAGTCTTTGATCAATACAGTTTGATATGTTGTGGCTGTTACAAATATTTGAGCTTAACAACCTGAAATACTTGAAAATAGATCTTAATTTCGGGATATTTAGCTGGGCAAGCTACCCACCTTAATACTGTACAAACATGGCTCGAGTACCGTCTGTAGAAATTCTCACACATGTAGCACGATGTGTTTGCCTCGGGTATAAAATCGTTTAATATTTTCAATAATGCAGGTGCGTTGGTTCTTTCCTGTATTGGTTTGCAAAACAATAGCTTTTGAACTGTCGATAATCGATCACAAAGTCGAAAAAAGGCAATTAAATCGCAATATTTGCAGTTTTCTTTTGTATTGTCAAGCTGAGTTGAGACAAATTGCTACAGAAATTCGATAAAAGTTGCTACTGTCTGTCTGCAGATCGCCAATTCGACGAGCAATAGTACCATTTCTTTTATGAAAGTATGCACTGTAGTTGTTTGGTTAAACTGCGTCTGAGCATAATCTTCCTTTATGGAGTAGGCTTTTTCTACGTTCCTGAAACTTTTTATGGTTTTAGTTTTGGTGTACAGAGCTGGAGATTATTATAATCAAAATTTGAAAGCGAATTTATGACATGCAACAAAATAAACGATGGATGCGATTTGTTATAGTGGGAAATGGCTGTGGTATCAACGTAGAAGAAGTCGTCCCAAAACGTCAGAAAAATGTGAAATTTCATTTGCTGAATGAGCTTGCTCCATCTTCGTCTGCTTGGTGCTTCTACTTCCTATAAATGCGACTGCATGTATTTGCTTTATAATGAAAAATACAGAACTTGATAGGTTATATTGAACATACGATAATACAATAACAAGATCTCAGCTGGTATTGTTGGATTGGCCCGTGAACATTTAGTATTACAAAAAAATTCATACAGAGAAACGTCATGGGGTATAATCGAAGGGAAGATAAATTTGGCTGGCTCGCCGATATCTAGTCGTCGTGTTCAGATGGCGTTTAGTCTCCCTTGCGGGGAAGGGCTTGAAACTTGTGTGCGATATTCAGACAGTTATAAAGACAGACGTGCAGATATTGCATCTAAGGTAAAAGACGATGTACATGCATGAATGACACACAGTAAATGGGTGATTACAGCTTAATTCAATAATTAGCTATACCAAATTCTAAAGGTATGGCGGCGTCCACCAGCACGAAACAGTGATAGTCATAAATGAATAAGTTCGGGACCCTATCTCAAAGGAAAATCTGGAAAGTTGCGATGAATTTTACCAAGAAATCTGGCTGTCTTTTTTCCCAACACGAAACGTTAGGGCAAG
The DNA here is from genome assembly GCA_940337035.1 of Agriotes lineatus. Taxonomy (NCBI): domain Eukaryota; kingdom Metazoa; phylum Arthropoda; class Insecta; order Coleoptera; family Elateridae; genus Agriotes; species Agriotes lineatus. Next base: position 33,631,849 of record OW679203.1, read on the forward strand.
AGCTGCAGATTCATCAGCAGTGGGATAAATCTCCTGCCATATTTTCAGGGAGCGTAAACGCAAGTGTATGGGTTTAAAACACGTCGAATTTTTTTGTTGAGGATTTGCATATTTTTAGGCTTTGATCTTACAGTTTAGTTTAGAATTTCAGCTCGTGCATAGCTCCGCTCACGGCGAGTAGACCGAACTCAATAGGCCGAAAGCAGTTGACCGAACTCAATTGACCGAATAGCAATAGACCGAAACGTCACTAAACCGAAGCAGCAATAGACCGAAAATAACTTGGTGGAAAATATATTACGGTTACATTTATTAACATTAATAGCGTCAACTTCCATTCACACTTTATTCAAGCTTAGGACTGGCAGCATAAACTGCTGGCGTGTTTAGAAGTTTTTGTTTTGTTTTTTTTATTCTATTTTAACTTTATTCTAGTAAATTATACAATACTTAACAGATATATCCTATCCAATTACATATCTACTAATATAAAAATTAAAATTATGGGCGATTTTTTGACAATAGGATTTAACCAACTTTAACATTCCTATCGCATCGTTAACGATAAGTACTCCAAGTATTTACGCACAAACTGGAGAAAGTTGCTAATGGGTTAATCCTGCTAATGAAGTATTTATCTTCGTTTCCGGAAATCGTTCGTGAGTAAATATTTCTATTGATGCTATTGTTAATAAATGTAATTTTTCCAGATATTTAATGTGTACATTTACCGAATGTGTACTTTAACCGTAACATATTTTCGATCAAGTGATTTTCGGTCTATTGCTGCTTCGGTCTAGTGACGTTTCGGTCTATTGCTTTTCGGTCAAATGAGTTCGGTCAACTGCCTTTCGGTCTATTGAGTTCGGTCTATTTACCTAGAACCGCATAGCTCTCCCAATAGAGCAAATGATTTTAGAAATATTTTTATACTAAAATCTATAAGAAGCTTGGAGTTTAAGTATTCCATAATTTAACATTTGAGTGGCTTTGTATGCCAGAGGCAACTGTATAATCTACAAATTGGAATAAAATTATTCTATTTTTCTAACTCTCACATCACAATGAATATGATCTTCTTTAAGCATCTTTTACTGCCAGCAACTAACATTTCTTGAACATCACATTAATTCCATTCTATTACAAATCAAAATAAATCTTTACTGATGAGATACTGGAAGTATCTGCGTTGAAGTTACAGCTTAGGTCAGGACTCTTGAGGTTTAAAGATACTTAAATAATTCAGTAGCTGCAGCGTGTTTAGCAAATTGCACGTGTTTTTTATTGGAAAGAAAACCATTAGTTCAACGGGATGGAATCTATCTTTATCTAATTATATTCTTTGTATTAGAAATTAGAAAACAAATTTTGCACGAAGTACCATATTACAGAAAAAGTAAATTTAAATTTTGTGAAACTGGCAAGTGGACGGGGAAACCTGAAGAGAGTATGCATACTTTAGATAGAAAAATTGAATTAACACAGAAAATATGAGGATATTGCAAAGGTTTTTATACCAAAAAGCGTAAAAAGTCTAAATATTAAGATAACGTTACAGTGGTTTAACAGCCCAGCGTGAGGTGTAGGACTGAAATAATGGGAGTTCCTTCGCGATAGCAAAGCAACTAATTGTACCTGAAAATATATGGGGACAAATTCGTGTTATTCTGGAGGGTGTCATCAGATGTCTGTTTGGTGGTGAGATAATGGGGAACTTCAACCAGGAAAATGTCTTCGGGACAACAGAATATGTGCATGTTTAGCTCCAGAATTTTGACCTATCTTATTTTGTGATCTCCTGCTTCGATAAAGTCAAAATGAATAGCTCGATAATTCTGACCTATGATATTGGCGTCAGTCTACACGCCATATGACGGGAGAACTGGAAGAGCGGTGTTGGTTTGTTGAATAAAGGGTGAGGAGGTTCAAAGATTAACTACGAGTAATCGACGTTGATCTACATGCTGAGAGCGAAATAGCTTTTAAGGGCTGTGTCGAAATACAGGGCATTCATATACATTGCGTCGATATACAGAGTGCTGGTGGAGAGGTTGAATGGAAAGACGATACGGGGGTTACTTTAATTACAAGCGGTGGGAAAATTTAAACGAGACCTGTTTGAAAATCAGATTGGTAGACTACGCTTTGGAAAGCTGAGTATATCCGACAGTCGTAATTTTTCCAAAATTCCTACATTAAAGGTGTTCCAAACAGCTGCATTCACTGAGCTATAACGATATTACGCACAAGCTTTGCGTCTGAAGTGAAGTTCTACTTACTTCGCGCCGCCTAAAACCCGGTGAACTACCTACCTTCTCTTCTTGTGCACAAAAGGCAGTGGCAGCGTCAGTTTGTAAACTGACCTAACAACTAGATTGCTTCAGTGTTAATTATAAAAATAAACATGTGATGTAATATGTACGTTGCTTTGTCATAGTTAACATTTCTTTTTGTATTCTATCGTCGTACGTGTAGTATTTGAGTTATCAATTGTTAAACTAAAGTAAATAATAAATGATCTCACATATCTGAAAGCTTTAAAAAAATAGTATTCTTCTATGCAAACTGCAATAGAGACAGAAACTCTATATTATGGCAAACATAGTGAAGAATTCTTTTAATTATGTAGAAATTTCTACTTTATGTGCTTCAAAATGATTTTATCTATTCTTACCAATTAATAAATCATACTACTGAGTATTTTGTTGTAACTCAAATCATACAAGTTGTAGTTTGTATATGAGTTTGCATTATAAATTTCTAATTTGTAATGCCTTCTTTCTGGTTATTTTGAATAGGGAGTGGCCATCACGTCAAATAAAAGCGAAGAATCTTTAGTTTGCAACTGTATCGTTAAAACCAGAAAAAATTTTGTTATTTCTGTCGTAGTGACGCTGAGTATTTTCTTCTACTTTCGGTAATAACGGAAAGTCACATTACATTCCATTGGAAGTTGACTTAAATAACTATTACTGTGATCTGAACTCTAAGTGCTTTAGGGAGTAATAAACGCATGGTCAATTTTCTTGAACTGGTTTGACGGATATTGGCACTTAACTCTTGCTCCAGAAATTGTGGAAATAATGCAGTATATAAATTATTACAAAATTTATTGGTATGTCAATACAGCAACATTATTATAATCGGAAATGGCACAGAAATTAAAGTTTAATTGTCTTTCTCGGGTAAAATGCTGTTCACGAACAGCGACGCATTTTTTAAAATTTTGTGGCAAGTGGCAAGTAATTACTTTCTACTAAAATATTTGATCAACTTAATGCACTTGTGTATAGCAATATATGTAATCCCAAAGTAAAAGCATAATTCGATTCGAACATACAACGTCAATAATGACATTGTGCTGTGTTCCAGATTACGGACGGGATGGAGCGTCAAAACCGCCAGCTTCGGCTACAAATCGTCTACAAGTCCCTTGAGGGAAGAGGAGCAGGCAACCATAATAGAGGTCATTCGCCGGGCCGAGCAATTAGAAACTATGGAACAGGAACGGGTAAGAACCATTTTGCCAAGCTGTGCTTAATTTATAAAATCAAGATAGATGTTCTCGGAGCTTTTGGTAGAATTGTAGCTACTTGTGGCAGCAAAATGTTTTTATTAACACAGGCCAATAGCTAGTACAATATGTTTATAATGTTACATTTGGATAAATACTTTAGTTATAATACGTAACCCACTAGAAACGATGCGTTTATTCCGCCACTACATTTAATACTATTTACCTTGTTTGCTCAATTAGCCAGCTTAGTGTAAATAAAACTTTTTAATTACCCAGTTTTGGAAAAGAAGTGCTAATATTTTCCAAAAATAAAAAGCCGGTTTGCACTTGTGTTGTTCTCGGGCTAAAACTGACACAAGAGCAGCCAGTTTGTTTGCACAAAGATATTGAATTTAAAAAACATAGAGAAAAAAACAAAGTGTTACTTCATAACATCACAACAACTGGCAATATAGCTTGGTTCTACCCGCATTTAATAATCAAATCAATTAGTGTGATTATGACTGATATACATAACACAACATTAAAATAAAAGGCCAAAATACCTGTCTCTGAAACGTTAATAGGTCTGAAGCCGGTACTTGCCTTAGTCGTCCCGGTCCACCACAATTTTCATTCTTTTTAACTAACGCGATTTCCATACCACAGATGAAAGCGACTGTTTCTTGCCTTAAACTGGAATCATTTGCTATATTGGTACTTTTAAATCTTCGAGAAGGGCGGACTGCTGCGCTGGAATTAGATTGGCACTGGGTTTGCTTCATCCAAATCTTAAACGGAGGGATGCTTGGACATTTACGGCATACGTTACTAGTAAAATCCTCGACTGCTACTCTGGCGCCTCAATGATAGCTGACGTGACGTCTTCACAATGGACGTTACGAATATGCGTGACTGCGTTGAAAATGGTGTACTCGCCGGTACAGGATAAAAATGTATTTGCTATAATTGAAAATGCTGGCTTGTTGCACATAAACCTTTAGGCAGCAAATTATTAACCGCTTTCTATGGCACTCGTCGCCTGGCGATCGTCACATCCCCGCTTTTGTTTTTTCGTAAGCGATTTCGCACAATGCACTTGAGGCTGTTTACTAACAGCAAAAGATGATTAAGTTGAAACCCCCTCGTCCTTGGAACAGGATTTACAGTGCTATTCATCGCTGCACCCGCGGGCTCTATTGCACACACAACGCACCCATTAATTGTAATTAACAATGAAATAATTATGCAATTGCAAGTTGCTTATAAACGTAATAGAAATGAAAATAAAAACTGTCGGCAAATATTAGCACTAAACGATTAATGCTTGGTTTAGATAGAGTTACCCTACGCACTAACATTGCAGTAGACATTACGCTGAGCATCCATAGGCTTTCTTTTATCTTTGAGCAACAATATGTATCAGCACTAACGGATTTTTAGATTTTAACCCTGACCATCACCTTGATGAAGGCAAAGTTTTGTGTAAATGTCTTGAAAGATAAAGTCACTTTCCAACTTCCTTCGAATATTTTTTCCATGTATTTAATATGATATGCTTTCTATAGTAACAAAAATTATTTGTTAAACGTGTTACATGAGTTGAGCGTTATAAGTTCAGTCAGTCAGGATTTGGTGTCACAGTGAAGCAGTAGGGAATAGATATGTTGTGATTCTGTTTGTTAATCAGTCGTAGTCTATCAGCTGGCGAGGTCAGTGAACCTCTATCTTAGCGGAGAGTTCGAGTTTGGTTGTAACCTTGTCTTCCGTTATATCGTGTTTTATGCCAGGCCCAATTCTTATTTCACTTATTACTTTTTAATACAAAATCGTGGTAGACCAATGTCCTTCAACACAGATCCAGGCGAAATCTTTCTGTGTCCTTTCCAGATTTTATGGAAAAGTTTAGGTATACAATAAAGGAAGGAAATAAAGCCTCACACTATGGGGTAGCTTCCCGCAGTTGTAAAATGTGCTTTAAACACTTTCTATATTTTTCTGCCTTTGTAAGCTTGTGAATTCTTTCTATTACTTCCTATATACTTATTCAATTTACTTTCAAAGGTCACGAAATATTCACGTTCTTACGCAAGGGTTATAATAAACTGTGTTTTATATTAGGTGTAAAGGTGACAGCAGCACCGTTTGTTCGAGACGAGACTTCTCTTCTCATGTTGAAAATGAGCCACCCCTTCCAGCCATATAAAAATACTTATGATAATACTTGAATAATTATTTTCTCTTTGTGTTTACCTTGATAGATCAGGAAACATGAAGCTTCCTTAACACTCCACCCCTATAGTGCTCTCGGGCTGAAATTATCATGTTTACACAAATATGTTGACTTTAAAGCAAGTATAAAAAAATAAAAAAATAAAAGGAAATAAGATTAAATTGTAGAGCAACCTATGTGCGATATACCTTGGTTCTAAATGCTTGTACGTTTAAAACATGTATCGACCAGACGTAAAATATATTGAAATAGCACCACAATACTAGTCCTTAAAAGCGTAAACGTTAAAATTGTCTAAAGGCACATTTGGCTGAAGCCGGACCTGTTCATATTTGTATGCATTTGAACAAGCACAATTTCCAATTGTGTTATTGGTTTATGAAGCACACTGTTTCGCCTTCGTAAAAGCATTGAACAGCTAAACGCAAACTTTATCGGGCAACTCGAACATTTCATGTAGTGTAGGTTGCCTGTGAACTCCTGGCAGTATGCAGTCTATTGCTTCACACATTGGCTTCCCCTTGAATTGAAATCTTCAATTTTTGGAAAACTTGATGCTTGGATAACTACGGCACTCGGATGCGTGAGGAAGTACTGCACTCTTATCGTTGGCTTTCGCACTCCTTAACCAGCTGACGCCAAGTCTTGGTAATGAACAATGAACCTGTGGGCGTGGCATATATTTGTGTACTCACCTCGTACTCAATCAAAATGCATTTGCTGTGAACACCACCACAGGCTTGCTGCGCTTTTAAGCAATACAGTGCACTTTAAACACTGCCAGGATGTTTTAGGCCGATTCGAATAAACTCGCCTTAGGCAATTTTGTACAATGTACTTAGAAGTCGCCATTACGTGTACCCTTAGGAGAAGCTGCCAGCGACAGCTTGTTATTTGTAAAATTTCATTGAGTTAAACATCGCCTCGTAATGCGAGCAAGCTGTGACGTTGCGGTTATCGCTATACGTAAATTTAACCGTTGTGCATTTAGTGTCGGGTCCATGCACGTTTAATTATATTCGAATACACAGACTAAATCTAAGTGAACATTGAAAACATATTGTGATGGTCTAAATGAGTATAATGAATTTTTGAATATGATTTTTAATTATTTCAATAAATTCAACAGCCCTAACTACCACACTTTTTGTAATTTTCCCGGCTACACTATAATAATGCTTAAATTTCTAATTTTAATTTACTCTCATCCCAGGGTTAGGTCGCTACATCTAACTAGGAAAACGAATATGATCTTTCTATGATTACTAATTAACTACGTTTGGCTATCAATAATTGTTTAAGGTCCAATTTTAAAATAAACATTTAATTGCAAGCACTCTGTATATGGCTACTTTTGTAATGGGATTTGACAACCGGGTTATATTTTTTAACTGATGGGGACAAATACAAAACCAAAATGGTTTTTTTATTCGAGAATACGTAAACAAGCTGACAGTTTGAATTAACGCTGTTGCCATGCAATAACAATAAAATACAAGTATTCCGACTCATTAAGAAAACACTTCTACCCACTCCAGGAACCGGAAGGAACGCTCTAAGGGACGATAACAAAGCACATTCACAAAACTAACGCTTTTATTAGACAAATCTGACCTTTTGATGGCTTGTCCGTTGAAAATAGGGGTACCTACCCCTCGCTGGAACTCCCATGATGCTCTAAGCTTCTTGTTGTTGTTTTCCTGCAGTTAGAAAGACTGAAATCTGCACTGGAACCCACCTGGTGAACAGCCGATGCTCTCGGATACCTCTGGAACTGCTTCCAAAGAAGCTGGGGCCTCAAATCTCGTACTCATCTGTGCTACACGGCCACTGCTCTTTTATTCACTCGTATAGGAACTTAAAGAGTTGGCTTAACCTCCGTAGAATATGACCAAAACACCATAACTTTCACTGGACCACTTCGACGCCTCGTATTATTTTACCTGTACTGAAGCCCAATGCAAATCAAAACTTCCCCAAATTGCTGAGGGCACAATCACTCAATTAAGCAACACTTTTAATTAACTTGGGTATTTATTATAACATAAAATAACTTCATTTTTGGGGCAGCTTGATAATTTCACAACCAAAGCTTTCGAAAGAGCTACCCCAATTGTTTTGCTTTAAACAAAGGTAAAGCTATTCAAAAACGTCATTATGCAATCATTTTCATGGCCAATGCTGTTTCTTAACAATTATGAAATTCAAATTATTACATTCACTGATCATTCTTATAATAAATATTTGGTTTGCTGGTTATGCTATTAATTTTTGTTAATTATTATGCGTAATAGAAATGCTACTGAAATGTGTTCATAGCAATATATAAGTTTTGTCGTGTTGATTATAACTCTTTAATCAAATTATGCAAAGCATGTGATATTCTACCTGCTAGTGATAGAAAATCATTTAATACTACTTATGTTTGAGCTAAATTAATTCATTGATGGCCTAATGTAATTTTTACACTAGTACCCAAACAGTTTAATACTTAATTGCTATCACACTGTTAGTAGAACTTCTAATTTAATATTGAAAAACACGGATAAGGTACACCTCTCATCAAAGAACTTACATTTAATTTGGGGGAAATATAAATCCTATTCAAAATTGCTCGTTTAAGGACATTGAGTTATGCAGTAACTAATGTATTTGTGTGTTAGCTATTTGTCTTTATACACTCAAACGTTTATGGTTATATACATACATTACGTATCGTTCTATACTACAACTGTTATTACCCACATTCCATTAACTGTTATTACATGAAATTCGTTACCCTCAGGTTTTCACTTGACTTTCAGCTTCAGTTGAGTCACTAAACACAGTTTAAATAAAGGTTATAGATAACTTATAACTTATAGAGCCAGCACCAGCTGAGAATTAATAACACACATTTTAAACATAAACCGCAACATATGTACACCTGGGAAGCAAGAAACCAAAGGTCAGTGATTGACTATGTAATAACTAACCGGGCGGTATTACCAACAGAAATTATCGATGTACGAGCTCTCACAACCCCCAATGTCGGATCAGATCATAAGATGATACTAAGTAAGATAAGAATTAACATCAGAATGGCAAAAAGAAAACCACCAAAATATATAAACAAATTAAATATAGAATCCTTAGAACAAGAAAGTATCAAAAATCTCTACACCCAACGATTAAAAGACAAAATAGAAAGCAATAGACCAACAGTAGAAGACACAGTGGACAAAACGTGGGTAAAAATAAAAAAGAACATAATTGACGCAGCCAGCGAAGCACTTGGCTATAGAAAAATAAACATCAACGCTGATCGAAATAAAACACCATGGTTTAACGACGAAGTCAAAATATTGGCTGAGGAAAAGCGCCGATCGTATATAAAATATCTGTCGAACAAGAACGAAGACACACTACAACACTACAAACAAAAAAGGAACGAAGTAAATATAAAAATAAGACAAATTAAGAAGGACTACTGGACAGCTTTTACCAAAGATATGGAAAGCGATCTCTACGGGGCCCAAAGAAAGGTGTGGAATATGCTCAGACGAAGAAAAACACAAGTAAATGAATTCCACCAAATACACAATATTAAAAATGAACAATGGCAGACACATTTCCAAAACCTATATGCAACCCAAGAAGATATAAACGGTTATGAAAACAGAATACAAGAAGAAAATCTGGAAGACAGAGAACAAATACGAAACATAACAATAGAAAAACATCAAGTACAACAAGCCATAAGCAAATTAAAAAACAGAAAAGCACCGAGTGAGGATGGAATAACCAATGAACTGATCAAGTATGGAGGGCAAGAACTATTCCTAGAAATAACAACCCTATTTCAGAAAATATTATCCACATGTAATATACCAAAAGACTGGAAACAAAGTGTTACAATTCCTATATACAAGAAAGGTGACAAAGGAGATACAAGTAATTATAGAGGCATAACTCTACTTGAATCCGTAATGAAACTATTCACATGCATTATAAAAGAAGAAATAAGCAAACACATAGAAATAAATGACGAACAACAGGGATTCCGACAAAACCGATCAACATCGGACGCAATATTCATAATTCGACAGGTAAGAGAAAAGTCAATAGAGTATCAAAAACCAGCATACCTCTGTTTCATAGACCTCACTAGCGCCTTTGATAGAGTAAAACTAAAAGATATAATAAAAACCCTAGAGCAAATAAAGGTACCTCAACAGCTAATACACATAATAAAGGAACTTAACACTGATAACTACACAAAAATAAAATATAACAACGAATTAACAGAAAATATAAAAATCGGAGCAGGTGTAAGACAAGGGGATAGTCTAAGCCCGTTACTATTTTGCCTAATAATGGATAAAATAATAAATGAAACCAAAACCATAACTGATGGATATCGAATGGGAGCCGAAACTATTAAAATTGTAGGATATGCAGACGACATCGTCCTGCTAGCAGAGGATGAAGATGGATTACAAAGATTATTAAACAAATTCAGGCTAACAGCACAAACCTACAACATGCAAATCAATGTTACGAAAACTAAATGTTTAACGATTTCTAAGGAACCATTACGATGCAAGCTAGAGGTAGAAAACAAGATAATTGAACAAGTTATGTCTTTTCCATATCTCGGAGTTTTAATAACTAGCTACGGCAATATACATGAAGAAGTGAAAAAACAAGCCAACAAGGCCGCAGCAGTTTCTGGCGCACTTAGGGAGATAGTATGGCGAAATAAAGACCTGCATGTAAGCAGCAAAACAAAAATATATAAGACCTGTGTTAGACCAATACTTGCATATAGTACAGAAACAAGATCAGACACACGAAAAACAAAACAAATACTAAGAACAAACGAGATGAAAATATTACGAAATATAACAGGCAAAAGATTAGTAGATAGAGTGAGCAACCGCAGCATAAGAGAAGAATGCGGCGTGGAAGACATAGTAAGGTGGGGAAGAGCAAGAAGAAAAAAATGGAGGGAACACGTACAACGAATGGACGACGATCGAATAACTAAGATATGTATGACCAGTACACCACACGGAAAGAGAACAAGAGGGAGACCTCCAAAACGCTGGAAAGACAGCTGGACCTCCACCTCCCAAGAACAGGCCTGAAGTAAATCTTAAACCCGAAGTAAAACAGGTCAATGACCTATAAAGAAGAATAAGTAAGTAAGTATAACTTATAGATAGACTTAGTTAGCCAGCTGTTGTGGAGGGAATAAAATCTAGTCCGTCTTCATAGGCCTTTTTTGCCAACTGCTTGACATCCCCCAAACTACCCCCAATGTCACCTTCTCCTTTCGTAAACCTTCTCGATCAGGATATCAGCCCAAGCTAGGGATTTTAACTCTTCGTTTTGAAGCGTAGCAGCTCCCAAATCGGCAATGCGCTTTCGAAGGGAGTAACAGAAAATCTGCTGTGTTCCCTAAAACTGTGTAGGTAAATAGTTACTTATAAGCAAACAGTAGAAATTATTTTATTTTTTGTTCTAATTTTACTACCCAACGAAGTGAATCGCATTAAACGTGAAAAGTGAAAATCATGTTAACACGACTAGAAAAGGAAGATATCCAAGAAATAGTAAATTCTACAATTAAGTCTCTCATGCTATTTAAATGAAGATTTCGTTAATTCTCTGGAATCAAGAATCCGCAAAATAGGAACTACAGCTGTATCAAATGCCTTTGGTACTACAAACAAGAAAATGGACAATTTTGAAGCTCATATAAGTGATTTCGAAGAAGTGAATAGAAATTATTCACCGAAGTAAGTGATTTGCAACAATAGTCGCATAAAAATTGTCTCACGATTTTCGGCATTAAAGGAAAACAAGATGAGAACTTGGTCAAGATTGCTGCTAATCTCTTTACTGAAACACTAAAAGTTCATATCGACCTAAAACATACAGACCGTGCACATAGAGAAAATTCGATACCGAAGCATATATCGACACATGAGGATAACCCAACATCTACTGTAAAGACAAAAACTATAAATAGTTAAGACAATGGCCGGGAATCGCAAATTTAAATCAATGGCTGGGACCCGAGCGGGAACTAATTAAATTCTAAATGCTATTTATATTGAAATGCCATATTAAAATTAGATTGATTGTAAACAAATATATATTGCCGTGAAATATCGCTAATTAAACATTAAAATTAAATATTTTATTTGCTGAGAACAGATATCCTTTACATCTTTGAATTTATTTTGATATCTGTCTTTAGCATGAACAATTGATTTACTATGGGCACACGTGGCAAAGTTTTCACAAACAAAACAATTTAAGAGACTCGTATTTGTGTTATATGTTCTGGTCACATGTAGAATTGTTTTTAGCACTAAACTTAGACGTACTGCCGAAGAAGTAGTTTTCCAGCCTTGCTGTACTTGTGTGAATCTTATCTCACAATTTTATTCACGGAGATCTGTAGAGCTGTACACACAGCTAAATGTGGTATTGTAATCCGCACTTTCGCCTGAAGTCACTGAATCCAACAGCTCTTTCAGTGAATGAAGGTTTCAATATGTACAAAAGTATCTCCTCCAAGTATGTGTCTGTCTTGCACGAGCCTTTTCATGGGGCACAACCAGTGCATAATCGGTTCGTAACAGCTCTAACGTCACTAGTATGTTAATTTGTGTACAGTACTCAGTGTTCTGAGTTCGCAGACACACAACCTGGTTCTCAGCTACTGCCCTTGAATTCTGTTGTCGACGAACTAGGCTTACATCTACTTTCCAGTGCTCCGAGTGCATCCTTTCTAGTGTTGTGACTTTGTTTTACACACTTTGTTAAATGTCATTATACTTCCGTGTTGATTTTTTTCATCACATATCGATGTCGAAAATGTTTTATTCTGTGCTCACCAAAGCTAACATGTGACCCTAATCATTTGCTGGCTCTTTGTGTTGCAAAAGATGGGATTTCCAGGTATATTCTAGCTTGGTTTTGCCTCGAATCGCAATTGATGTTATATCAAGAGCACTTTGCATGTGTGCTTATATAAACTTAATATGGGTTAATTGCCGATTATTTGCAAGACTCTCCTAAATCTTATTTTCGAAACAAACGTATGCCCGAAGTGTGGTTATTTACAATGATAGGTAAACCCTACGCCAAGGAAACCTGTCTGTGTTTTTTCTTTTTAGAAAATGAACTTAGGTACTCATTCCCTTTAATTGTAAAAATGTTCAACGTATAAGGGAATAGCACATCAATATATACATAATCATTTAGAGACGGCTGCAAATTTAATTTAAGTTTTGCTTGTTTACTATATTAAAATTAGGTTTATATGTCAACAAGTATTTGGCTGTGATATTCTCTTGTTCATTTAAGATTTTCACAAATTAATGTAATGCCAACAAAGTTTCTTTTCCAAAAGAGGAATTGCCGACACAAACAGATTTCTCCTAGAATTTATTCGACTCTTTCTAAATAGTCACATTTAGGGCATAGGTTTGTTTCAAAGGTAAGATTTAGAAAGTTCTTGTAAATAGTAGCGAAATAACTTATAGTAATTTAAGTAGAACACACATGCAAAGTGCCGGAAAATTATGGGGTTATGTATTGGTCACACAAAGCTAAACTACACTTGAAGATCATATTTTAGCCACACAAAGAGCCAGTAACCTTATAGAGCCACGTGTTAGCTTTAGTGAGCACAGTAACATTTTGAACACGTTTTTGTGCATTTCACAGTAGGTCAAAGTGCGATTATGATAAAACTAAACACGCAATGTAATTTTGTTCAAAGTGCCTGTAAAACAGGCTCACAATACTAGAAATAATTCACTCGGAGCACTGGAGAAGCAGATGTGTTCATTACTGTACGCTGAACCTGCTATCGGAACTGGCCGGAGGTCAACTGGAAGCCGAGATCGCCGATAACAAAAACATTGGGGCCGCAGTTATAGAATTCAAGGGCCGTAGATCAGAAGTATGTGTGTCTCCAAAATTAGAGACCTGTAAGCAAAGAATGTTGAATATTCTGCACAGGGGAGCTGTAAATTTACGTACCAGTAAAATAAGACTGGTTATGAATCAGTTATTGCACCAAATATGCTCCATTAAGGAGTAGTGTATAAAGTATGCACATACTTGGATGCGGTTTTGTTGGACACATTGAAGACTTCATCCACTGGCAGAGCTGTTAGACTTTTCGATTTCGTGCGATTGCAGGACTCAAGTTTTACACCAAGCTAGGTGACCACAACCTCGTTAATAAAATTGTCTCTTCGTAAATAACATTAACACACCTGCAGCAAAGCTTTGGAACCACCTTTCCGGCTGCACATTTGGGGTTTGTGTGGGGCGAAGCCCTATCCAAGTTAAAAACGCTTGAACATGGCACTAGCCCTTATCGGTGTATTATTAGGTACATTTGTGCTTCGCTATGTGCTGAACGCAATGGTCAAATTGGGTTTATGCTTAAATCTAAAGTTTTTAATATACGTGTTATTGAAAATAAATATACATATTTTATTCAAGTGTGAGCCGCAGAAGCAACGCTATCAAAATTCATAATTTTTTAGATGCAACTCTATGAAGTGAAAGAATACGTTTGATCGTATACTATCCTCTGGAAATATGAAACGTAACGTAATTATAGGAAAAGATCGTTTGCCATTAATAAATTACTACTTATATCATCCTTCATTAAAAAATTTCACCTAACTTCAGTTAGAAATTAAAATAGATCCTCGTTACAATTTTAGAAAAGCAAATTTGTAAGGGGGTAGCTTAGTCCGTGACGCAGATTGATATTTGTATGATAACAATGATGTAGGCGAAGATCTTCGCAAATTTTACAAAATAATTTCTAAAATTTTCTGGTCTGTGTTTTCCGAAACAGTGCAGTATAGGTCAAAGTATAAACCATGGTTTACAATGGAAATGATTCAGCTATTAAGATCAAAGGACTCACTGAATAAACTCAGTTTTAGATCAATATAATAATAGGTACGTTAATATTAAACAAAGGTTAAAATTGCCCACTAAGCTAGCTTACTAAGTATATACTACTACTATAATGCATTTGTCACGTTCTACTCAGCCGCTCGAGTTTGGAAGAGTATTTGTGGAAGGGTCGCTTTTTGGGCCTTGGGTACTATATAGACATTTTCGTCTGCGTTCCTAAGACGGTTTATTATCTCAAAGCTTCTGCTGTTTTGACTAGTCGCCTATAATTACAGGGTGAGTGACATTTCTTCAATTTCAATTGTGGTAACGTAATTACAGTCAGTTGAATTGTTCGGTATTTTTCGCGTCACATACGGGGTGCAAAATGCAACTACGATTCAGTTTACTTTTACTAAAGACGTTACCCGGGCGGTTGTCACAACTTCTGAGATTAATTTGACTTTAAAAGACCCTCTGCACCATGGGATCCTATTTCGAATTTGGGTTTCATCACCTGAGGACTTTGCTAATGACGTTTGCTGGGGTCGATCTTCTGCAACCACATTTTTGAGCCTGTTTGGGGGCTATTCGTTTCACCTCCTGCAAAAGCGTGAGGCTCTCAGATAAGTAGTGCAACATAATGATTTGTGTTAATGATATTTGTACCGCAATCACGGTGCAACTAACTATAGTTGTATTTAATATGTAATTTTATTTTTTACTGGCTAAATATTAAATTTTGTATTTGTATCGAACTAATCACTGCTATGATAGCATTAATTTGTATAAGTAACGCCTAATAGAAATTCGTAATATATCTGTACTGGTTACTATATGCAGCGTTGTATAATAAATCCAATGCACATTTGTATATCATTTAGTGTCGGTTTCTTTACTGCTGTCTTCTGTATTTCAGGTATAGTGTTACTGTCTGCTGCGATTAATCAGAGTTTATTAGTTCTTGACCTTAGTATAATTGTTCTAATTGAAAAACTTGCTGGCGCTCATGTTAATTAGTAATTACATCATTTAAAGAACTGTCTCCACTGAAGCTAGCTGGCCGGCTCTCAAATATATTCTTGTGGCGTTGCAGTATTTGAAAGTATTTAAGAAATCTATAGTGAACAACTGCGACTAGTAAATGGGCTATATCAAACCAATATCAATTTAGAACTGTGTTTACCTTATGCTCTATTTAAAAAAATATATATAAACAAATATTACGGCTTTTCAGAGGTTTTTAGAATATTTAGCTGTTCTTGAGCCTCGTGGTTTTCCGATTTTTGTTACATATGGTACTTATGGTACTCGACCTTTCTGTTATTTGTGTATTTAGATATAGTTTATTTATTCCCATTTGTAATTCACAACCTTGTTTTCGCAATACCTGTTTATTTATATTTTGCAAATCTCTGTAATAAGGTAATTACGTGTAGAACTGAGGAAATGAAATAGAATAAAACAAACTAAATAAAAAATAAAAATTCGAAAGCTCAGTCGCTTCACATTTTGCAAGTCGTGGAAAATATATTCTCATCTCTCCCGCATTTCGGGCAAACAGAATATTCCTCTATTTCTATCAATTCTAGGTGGCTTGTCAAGATCCCTATCTAAAGATTTCTTGTTCTTCGGCTCTTTCCCAGTAGCCAAACTGATTTATTCGAATTACATCCCGGTATATGGAACTTCGCCTATCGACAGCCCCTACATATTTTCCAGATTTCCTTACTAAACTCACTCTCATAGGTACCCTCGGTTAAAGCCGTCGAATTCTGCTGCTTTGTTCTAATACCCAAACGAGGTTCCGTCCCTGGTTGCCACAGATAGGATAACATAAACTTGTGCTTGAAATACTGTGGTGAACCTTCCTTTAGCTTTCTCGTACCCATCGTCCTTCCACATATATTGCTGCTACAAAGATTGCCTTTCTGCCACTCGAGAGCCGTCTGTGAAGCATATCAAGGCATTGAGCTTGTTGCTGCTCCCACTGATATTATTTTAGCATAATAAGGGAGATCGCTTTTCCAACCTTAGCCGGTCCCCTGCTTCGGTTAACTTGTAAGTTGACAAAGGTGTTTATTTCGCCACCGCATTTGCAATCTTTGCATGGCCCGTGGATGCTCCTTGACTATTCCAAAGTTCCGCATCTCGCATTCTCAGGTATGTAACTATGGCCTCCTCCTTTTTTCAACTGTCAAGACCTGGGAGTCCCAGTATAACTTGAAGTGCTGCCGTTGGGATTGTTCTCATTGCTCCCGTGTAGGTCATTCTACACTAGGCCACCAGATCACTGAGCCACACTTTTGTCCTTCTAACTAATATGTAGAGCCAGTACAAAATCTAAGGTTTTATATCCCAGTTTTTCCCTACCGCTCGGCGTAATTTTCATAAGGTTGTTATTTACTTAATTTACTAGCAAGTGTTAGCCCCAAGTACTTGCACTGGTGCTAGTGGTTTTCCGTTTATTATGGGTGCCAGTAAACCTTCAAGCTTCTTTCTTTTATTAAAGGGAATGATCTTTAGAATTGAATGGGTTTACCGGTTAACCTTTCTCCCCACACCATTTTTTAATAATCCTGCATGCTATTTTCATTCTGTCGCAGACGACGTTTAGGAACCTGCCAGTCACAAGTACTAGTCCATGATCTGCATATGCCGTCCCCTATTAGTGTTCCAGTAAACTGTCCCTTCTAAGGCACCATAGGTGGAGCGGCAGCTGTCTTGCGGACAACCTCCCTTCATCCCATCTCATAGTGAACAGTCTTCTAGGTTTACCCTTACGGTGCCTGCTTTTAGCGCCAGTCTCACGCAACTGACCATGGCAAAAGAGGTTTCTCTGGCCTGTAAAACTTGACCTATAGTAGCCGTTCGTGCCTTGTCAAAACCTCTTATACCAAAAAGTACTGCTCGTTCAACCTTAAGCGCGACAGCGTGGACTGCAATTGCAGTCGATCTTCCACGTTTGTATGCGTACTGATTTTTGTGGAATAGATATACCTTTATTGCCCTTTCCATTAGATATTAATCTGTCGATAATCCTTTCTAAGGTCTTTGAAAGATACGATGTAAGGTTAATTGTTACGGTAAAATCTTAATGAATCGACATTGCATGTATTCAACGTCAAAGAGCGGGTTGGGTTAGGGTTAGAAGGGTTTGCCGGTTTCCTAAAAGACACAGATCTAAAAATGTCTCGAAGCAGATGCTCGGCTTCTGTTACCCTCAACTAGCTTAATCGGGAAGGCGTGGTTCGACAAACTTAACGAAACCGACAGGGGTTATCCTATTCTAATCCCTAACAATTCAATTCATAAATGGGGAAAATGCTCGGAGCGCCACTTGTTTTTAAACAGAGAATTGCTAACGCAGCGAAAACAAGAAATACCACGTAACAATGAAAAAGTCCTCCAGGTTGCTTTACACCACTCCAGCGTCACTCGTCAGCTCCACCGACGCCGGATGCAAACGTAGGGTGGCCACAAAAATCGAAGTCACTTACCTTCGATGGCCACCGCTCTGGAAGCTAATAACAAAATACAAAACACCCCTGATCTTAAGGGCTTACGCGTTCTATCGCATGCTCTGGTCTTTACATGAAATTACACTCGGCTAAAGCCGTCTTTAGTTGAGGACTCAATAGGTTCACACATTTAAATCAAACCAAAAATTAATTTAGCCAATAATGAAATTTAATGATTTAAGTTTTAGTACATCAAGCCAAAAGTCGGCTATCAAAAAGGTTACACCCTAGCTGAGGACAAAAGGGGTTCCCACGCAAGAACTAACTTAGTCTAAACAGAGTTACAAAAAATAAACAACTGAAATATTGGCAGGAGTAAAGCTTCCGCCTTCAATAATCAACTGACATAATTAAAATACAAAGACGTACGCAATGTTCGCAGCTCCGCACACTGCGCAACAACAAATGATAATAACACACCCGGCACTGGATAAGCGTAACAGTAATAGTTAACAATGTACAAATTTACCTTAGCCCAGGCATGGTAGTCTGTTGGAAGTTCAAGCCTCGGTGATGCTTTAAAGGACGCCGGGGTTGGTGCTGCTTTCTGCAGTGTAGAACAGGGTAGACCCAAGGGTTGTGCGGAAGCCGTGGCTCACGGCCCAAGAAGGGGTTGGAATTATTTAAGATGAATACAGCCGCTCTTCCCGGGAACGAAAAGATATTCGGATTTCGGCGCGACGTAACTGGATTTGCAAACAGCAGAAGTTTCCCACTCACTATGGGCACATTAAGTAGGCTACATAGGGCGTCTTGTATTAAATGTGCAACAGGATGCACAAGAACTCCGTTCCCGACTCTGGGGTTGAGTTAAACAAACATTAAGACGTTGCCCAAAGAAATACGTCCGCCGAACACACAACGTCCCGCGGGGAAAGAACAGAAATCTTTCACAAAACATTAATTTAACTGGATAGCACCGAAGTGGGTTAACACAAAAGGTCCCCCGGCGAATCGCCGAGGCGACCCCCGAGGGTGCAAAACAAACACGTCTGTCTGAAATGAAGGCTGGCTACTAATTAATTTTAAAATCGCGGAGCTTAAAGATCGCCCCCGCGCTAAAGAAGAGTCCATCTCGCTTTTACTAATCCACACTAAATCTTTCGTCTCCTTGTTGCAACACGAAAGGAAACACTGCATCATGAACTCGGGGAAACCCCGAAACGGCGTTAAGAATTCTACGAAAGAAAGCAGCTGAGCTGCGTGCGAATATAGATTACGTCACCCTGAACAGAAATAAGCTTGACCTGATACCAAAATTTCGACGGATATGTAGGTTGTAAATGATTTACCATGAATTGCAAGGTCCCAAAAAAACTAAATAGGTTCGTGAGAAACAATGCAATACAAACAACCTCGGGCAATTCGCTGCCGCAGCTTGAATGACTTTAAATTACACAATCGGTTTTAAGGCAGAGCCGGTTTTAGGGCAGAACCGGCTTCAGAAATTAACGAGGTCGAAAATGATCTAACATAATGTAAAACTATAGATAATTAGTAATAGTTTATTATTGAACTAGACCCATCTAAATAATTTTTTCTCCAAAACTGTCTTAAAATAAGCAAAAAAGTGCTGGGATACAAATGTACCCCGCTTGGTACCGAAGTTAAGAAAACGAGCATGGCGTTATAAGGGTGAATTAGAATACCATCTTTATATAAAAAGGTTATCACCCAGGAGTATATGAAGTTTTCTTACAAGAACAGAAGATGTTCACAAATAGCTCCTACAACGTCCTTCAACTCATACTATTGAAGTTTCTCGTCAATAGTTGCACTAAAATGCCGAAGAAGGGTTTTTAATATTGTAATCTCCTAGTATAGCTAGGTACTTATTATCAACTGCTCACCTTATCGATGACAGCTCTGAAGAGAGTACTGAAAGATACTTCCTGACGGAGGAAATCATAATTCTCTGCTATTGCATCACACGCTTGGAGTGTCTTGTGCCTTACTTGTGATAACGATCTCATTAAATATAAACACATCTTATCATGACGCTGTCGACACATAGTAGCACCACATCTTTAACAGTTTGAACAACTTTTTCGATAAGGCTAACGAGAAGTTATAGCAGAGAAGGACGGGTACGCTGTTGTCTAGGTTAAGGTTCTGGCTTTTGATGACTTCTTCAAGCTTAAACAACGCAGCTCTTACCTGATTGATGCGACGTTGAATTTCCAGACAATGGTTCTTTCCACCATAAGGTGTACTTTCTTTTTTTTTTTGGTAATATGGCCGAACTATCCGAGATATAGTCGATTTATTTGTTGTAGCAGTCTGTTTCCAAAGTTGAGTTCTTGGAGCATTCGCAATGGTTTAAGTCTACTGACGACTGAAGCATCTTGCAATAAACCCACGTTTCAAAAAGATGAGCTTTTCTTAAGTGTTGTGGCCTCAGCGGCGTATTGGAAGGATATTGACTAGTCACAGTTTAGTGGTCTTAGCTTGTTACGTGCTAAAAGCATATGGCACTAATACTAGTAGTTTACGGTATATAAGTAGGGAATAAAAGATCAAGTGGGAATAACGCGGTGAAAGCTCAGAAAAATTAATATCAGAGTCGCAATGGTTGTTACTACAGGGTAGAAAAAATAAATAACGGATTTTGTTTTTGAAAAACAAGTGACAGCATTTTAACGTGCAAACGGTTTCGTGAAACATAATGTGATAATTTCGCAATTTCTCGTGGTTTTGGTTATAGTAGGTGAATAACACTGACCGACCGTCCTGGTGGCGAATTATGGGAGCGAGTATCATTTTTCGACGAATGTAGATTAGAGTATAGAAACGATATAGGAACCACGGAAAACGTTTGCATAGTTTATTGCCTGTTATCAGAGTACGTATGATTATTCTGGCATCTACCTCATGCTAACTAGAAATTCGATATTATAGCAACAAGTATTAGGCGTAAAACCTACGGGAAGTTAGTCTGCTGAAAGTCATCACGCAGTTTTGGGGTCTACGTGCAGCAGGTGACAGCCGGCGATTGGGGCGGCTGGCAAGCTGACATTTGTTAGGAGTCATTGGATTTATTAAGCGTCTACAAGTATAACAACAAACAGATAAGTGATTTAACTAGAATCTGATGGTCTGTCGCATATAAGAACAGTGTGTACTCATTAAACGTATTGGTTTAAGTTAATTGGAGTACCCCGTGTAAATAGTAGTGCCTAATTGAATAACTGTCAAATCAAGGAATACCACGTGTGAGAAATAATAAAGCTAGCTAAAGGTATTGCTCTCTTTCATTTTCTTCTTAGACATTGAGTTCAATAATCCTATTGTCAGATATAAAGTGAAGTTATAAGTTTCTTGACCTATATCAGTGTACTTGAGTCAAACTTGTTGGCGCCCCCTTTTAACATCTTAATTAAAGAATTCGCGACGTCTTCACTGTTGCTAGAGACGGGCCTCAAGTACACTTTTATGGCGATCAATTGTTGAGTTAAAAATATAGAACACTGACCTAAAGGTAAGTGAAAAGCTAACAAGCTATAGATCTATCTTTCCAAATTTTAGTTAGCTTGACTGTGGCTGTTCTGACAGTCGCCAATCTTCGTCTAATTTCTTCTGAGCTAACTTCTACAGAGTCCGGAAAGGAGGTATGCCGATTCTCAAAAATCAATAAATCATTCTGTTTTAAACGAAATACAATTTTAATTTTTTCCAACAAGTATTTACATAATGCCATCTTGTTATTACATAAAAAAAATAAAAAAATTGACTTATGAGCAAAAAATAACTTCATCTAAATGATGACCGTCCTTTTGCAGGCACTGCCGTAAGCGAGATGAAAAGTTGTCCATACACTTGTCTAACATTTTGGCTGGAATCTCTTGAATTTCCCTTGTAATCGCTTGCAAGTGGTCCTCTAGAGTGCGAGAATTTTCAATAAAATTTTGCGCTTTGAGGTACCCCCATAAGAAGTTCAACATTAAAATGAATTCAAAACCTGTGTTGTGTGGCAACCACGGAACGACCGGTTTCAATAAATGTGTCTTAAACAAACACAGGATGTCCTATTGTCCACTGCTTCATGGCAACCTAAACGGCTTCTACCACCGAGTAAACACCACCCGTTCCGAAAACATTAGTCTCTCTCTACTGCTTTGCTATACTCATTTCAAAAACGTCATACCTCCCTGCCTGACCCGATTCGGGAAATTGTTCTAACACTCCCCTTACTTAAAGAGAGTTTCCTAGAAGTCTCTTAAACAAAAACAAGCGGAACAATTTTGACTCCACAATGATCCAACAAACCAGAAATTTAAAAAACTAAGCGGAATGTAACTATTTGAATTTCCAACATCGGCAAGAATTCACTAAAGAGAGTGCGCTGCGCTTTACGTGATCCATGCATTATTACACCCACAACAGAAAAGTTCCAACTGAAAAGAAAGCCAAAGACAAAAGCCAAACAAAAAAAAAGGCAGGACAAGTCCAAACTCCAACATCAACCAACACAACCGATAGAAACAAGGTTGCACCCCCAAGAGAATTACGCTCTATGGCTACTGGATAGGTTGCGAAAGGTGTGAAGCGAGAAGAGGAAAAAGAAAAACCGAATACGTCGGTAGAAAATAGGTAACTTCGTCGACTGATCAAAGAAAACACCTTACCGGAAACGTAACTCAAATTATGAAAAGTCAAATTCGGAAAAGTCAAATTCGGGAGAAATTTTACTGCTGCGGGGCTGTAGTTATTACTAGTGTTGGTAAATTCGACCTTCGGCAACCAGTTTATAGGTTAAAGCAAAATTAACCAATTAACTAAGTGATTCAGTTTTGGTTGACCAAATCGTTTTAATCATCTTCGATTAACTGATTCGCTTTAGCCATCCAGTTAATCGATTGTTTTACCAGTTTTGATTAACTAATTCATTTTAACCAACGTCGGTTAGCTTATGCGGTTTAAACATTATTGGTAAACATTTCTATATTAAGTTTTTAAATATCGCCAATTAACAATGTTCAGCGCTAATAATTAAATAAATTCTTGGGTTATTATTGTGGAACCACAACAATAACATTTTTTTTAAATTTACAGTTATATTAGTATTTTGTCATTAAACAATATTTAGAAATGTAATATCATCTAAATTTACAATTTAAATTAATTAAGTCCTATTCAAATTTTATATTTAAAATTTTTAACTTCCACATTCCTAATGCAGGGCTAAGATATTTTTTTGAAAATTAGATCATAGTAAGTCTTCTGCATAAGCTTGTATCTATTAAGTCGTATTTGCGTTTCATGTAAACGCCAACTTGTAGAGCAGTCAAGCAGTTTTGCGGCGTCCATTTGGGCTGGGTGACGTTAGCCACCAGAGCGACACCAAAGCGAGCAGCGAAGGACTTTCTCGTTGCCTTTGCGAATTTTTTTATACATACATGTCATTCGAGAGACAACGTAATCTAGGATGTGCCCAATACGCGACACAGCAGTTTGCAGGCCTCGAGGATTCTATGATAACCTAATACAGGAAAAGATTAAAACTGAAGCGATAAGCGGTCGCTCCACCTGTGTGACAGTTTTGTGAGCGCAGAGGAGTGCACTTGATAGACAAATTAAATGCGCATACGAATTGAAAATCCTATTTTTGGTTCACAAAATCCAACAGCGGGCTTTTATACAGTTTGACGGCCGAGCTTTTGAATCCTATTTTTTGTTTTTTTTTATCTTTCTTAAAATTAATATATCTATGTTTATTTGTTTAAGCAAACTGGCTTCTCCGGTACGTGTTGTTTGAACTTAGTCTTAGCAGACAACATTACAAATATAGGCCAGCTTCGCAAATACTGACAAGCCATGAACTGCGTTAAGGTAAGGGTTTCATGCATACCGAGTTAGCTAGGTAAACAAACAGGGCAAATAATCTATACAAATACTAAGGGTTAAAACACATCTTACTTAATTCTAACGTCCCAAGGGAGGGACTACCACACTTCCCCTTTCTTTTCAGCTTGTCCACGATCTACCTGACGTGCACTATATAATCCAGCGTGGCTTTTACCGGCATTGATTATGCGAGGTAAATGTGAAATCAGCACAATTACTCTATAGTTTTTAATTGTTAAGTAATCTATGCTATAAATGGGTATAATTGTCACACCATTGATTGGGGCAGCGTCTTGTCTATTACCTCCGACGTTAGAAAGTTTGCCTCCACCTGCGCTTTTTTTTTTTTTGAACCGCCACTATATCTTTTGTTGTTTTGGAATCGTGCTTGTTTACGTAGATGTAAACAGTAGCTCATCCTTACCTCTGATATACTTCCTGAGTCTATTGTTGATAGTCAATTTTATTTTAAACTCCTGTGCCAAGTAGTTAACTTTATTAAATACGTGGTTCATGACTTTCAGCACAGTTACCGTGCTCCTCTAGTTATTTATATCAAACTTCTTGCTGCCCAGAACGTTAGTTCTTCTTTCTGTTCAGTTGTGATAATTGTTGCTCACTATCTGCTTGTTTCTTTCTGTATTTCTGTGTTTGTGAGTCCCCCTTCTTCCACCAAATTCGGTGTGTCCTCCATCCTGCGTCAATGAATATTTTTCTCCAACTTCATTTTACTGACGCTCAGGTGTTGGGATGTTAGGTTTTTTTTGTAGTATTTGCTTTTGACCCACTTATTAATTTCACCAGTCTGTTGTATTAATAATTACGTGACAATAGCAAGCAAATTCCTAATGTCGATAAGAACAGCACACACTAATTTCCCCTAACCGAAAGCAACAAAATCAAGGGGTAATATTTAATAAACACGGAAAGGAAGTAACCCCTTTATCGAATCAACGCCAAAGTTAAGGCGACACACTTAATTATCTCCACAAAATAAAGGCCAAGCCTGGGGGACACGCCAATAGCGCACCCGCCAAGGGACTGTAATTGCTTTAAGGCTTTCGTTCTTTCGGAAACCATTTACAGCTCCAGCAGCAATCTCAACTTCAGTAGCAATTTGAAGCCCTAGGGCGCCGAGATAGACTTAAAGCCCGCGGGGCCGCAAGTTGTTTGAGTGAAGTTGCACCTACGCTTTGATCTGCCCTTATATCGAGCCCTAAAAGTACTTTGTTTGCAGGTGGGCCGCCTGGTCGAGCGGCTGGAAAATATGCGCAGAAACGCCCTGGGAAGGGGGCCCTCGCAGTGCCTGCTCTGCGGCGACCGCTTCGGCATCCTGGGGGCCCAAAAGGCGCGCTGCGTCGACTGCCGCAGGTTTGTTTGCCAAAAGTGCGGCATCGAGGCCTCGTCGATCAAACACAGAAGGTAGGTGATGGAAGCGAAGGATAAACAATTTTTTTGAGAAAGCCAACTGTGATTTCCAAAAAGATGCAAACCAATTACTTAAATAATGGAAAATATGTTCAACCCAGCATATATACACCACAACATATAACAAATAACCACGCATGTCAAAATTCAATCATTAACAACGTAAAACGATAAAAAAAGAATAATGCTGATAGCGGATAGGTAAATCCCCTAAGCTTATATTTAGCAGGTAGTCAGTTTGAACCTCACAGCAAATATAAAACTTACTTTAGTGTAATAACGCAATGACAGAATAAATATGACTAAATACTTGGCCAGCTTAGTAGCTCAATGGTTAAGCACCTTGCTTTTTGATCCTAACATCGTGAGTTCGATTTCTTAATGTTTTTTAATTAGAGAAAAAAACTATTTGCTTTACCGTGTCTCCCTATATGTCTTTGTTTACCGCCACCCTAAACCAATTCCACACTCTCAGCTTTCTCCAGTTCTTAATTACATTATCTGCGCAAGTAGTTTTGTAGTGACCTACCAGAGGTCAGTACCTTGGCACATGTTTCTCATCTCATAATTTATGTTTTTCCGCAATATCCGTTCCGCTAAAATGTTATTAACTCTTGCTCACATTGCCCAGCATTCGGCGAAGTTTCGCACGTAACTTACAACGCATACAACCAAAGCTGTATGTCGACCTATTTTCTCGGATTGAGACAAGGGTTTAGAATTGAAAAATTAAACACTCTATTATTTCTTCACTTTTGATGTTGCTGTCCTTCATCTTGACTTTTAGGTATTTATATTTCTTTACGTTGTCATACCCGTCACCATTGTGGTATGTATTTGGTTATGCTACTTATTTTCGTCTATTAATCTCTATTACTTTTAGTTTGTCTAAGTGAGCTTTTACTCCGACTCACTTGTCCTATTCCTTGGTGTGTTTGTAGGACATATCTCTTACGTCCAGATTGTCCGTCACAGTTAAATACAGAACTCAATTGGTATCCATCTAAAGACCCTTTGGTTAACAGTTGCTCAAAGTCGTCTACCCACATCATGATCACTTATTTCTCAGTAAATACTAAGGTACCGTGACTAGTAGCACAATTTTTTTCTAGGTTGAAAAATGTCTTTAATGTACTTGACCGTCCTAAACCTTTCCCTTGTGTGGTTCTCCTCATAGTGTTTTTCTAATTGCTCCACCTTGTCCAGCATATTTTGCATTTTTCTTTTGCCTTTCTTTGAACATTCTAGATATTCTTATTCTGCCTCTCTGTTACTAGAAAATAGATAGTGATCAGATACGCAGCACACATGTGACTTTACATTCCGTCTAAATAGTGCCAAGTAATTTTATGGATATTTCTGTGGGGAAATATGTTTTCTCCGCAATAATTTTATTAGATATAGTCAAATCAACTAACCTAAATTTGCCCCGAATTTGGGATACAAAATTGGAGCGCCTCTTTTCCCATGCAGGAATTTGATAATTATAAAACAAACCTGACCTGCACTTACCATGGAGTGGAAACCTCTTTAGCGGCTCCCACGGGTTTGGTACCACGGCCCCCACATTACACCACGTGATTTTTAATTGCATACCTTCAGGTGTTATACGGCTTCAAGGATTTCTGGCGAATTAGTAGTCAACAGCAAGAGGCGAGACTAACCAACCAAAAAATTCCTTCCCCACGACGCTGAATGATAGCGGCTTAACAGCGGTGGTGTTATGTTTGAAGTCCCCGGTTTACATCTCTTCGCCTTATGTGACCACGTAAAGAAGACTAGCTATTTGCAAGAAAAAACACCGGAAGGGTTGAACATTAATCAAAATAAATATAGGCAACCTGCTTCACACAAAGGCGCTTAAAGTGACCGCGCTAATTGAATTTAGGTGATAATTTTAATGGTAGTGTAATTTTAACGGTAGTTTGCGCAAGCGCAAAATTTCAGCGATAGTTTGAGGTACTTTAGTTCCTGGAGCAATTATTTCCCAGAGAAATATTCTTGGCGAATATCGCAAATGTACTGACTATAAACGACAATTATGTTGTGTGAATCAGGCATGTGTTATTAGGGAGAAAAAAATATCTGTTGATATTCAATGCGTGTAGAATACTTAGTAAGCATATTGACCTGCTTATTCAAGCAACCAATAGCTGTGAGGCTATTGATTTTGGGGCCAGCGAAGATAATTACAAAATGTTAGTTTCTAGAGCTATTACTTCGTGGAGAAATATTCTTATGAAATATTTCACATGCACCTACTATTACCGATAATATTATTGACTTCGTGAATGTTTTTGCCAAAGCATAAGCGACGAAAATTTCGGATATAGTTTGTAATTCCGTCGGGTTGAAGAGTCATTGTAGGTTGAAGAGCTTCAAATTCTTGTAAATTTCTAACTTTTCATACTATCTCGCAGATATTTTAGTATTATTTTTTTTACTTAGAATTTCAGATGATTTAGAGTTGTAATTTGGTTTATATCTTTCTTCCAAATGCACGTTGCCAAAATCACGGTGTATCAGATATTTGATTTCAACTTGCTTCCTGTCTCCGCAAACATTCCTCCTCAGACGTGTCATTGCTGTTCATTTCATTATCTGAAGCTGCTGGGTAGTAAATTTGTTCACATTCTACTGGAACGTGACGCACTTTGTTGACGTCGGCTTGAACCGAATTCACTATGTAAAAACCGATGCGTTTGGTAAGTAACCAGCTAGGTAGGACTAGAGTCCTTGTATATTAGTTAGATACGAGTATGGACAACACGTTTGATCCAAACTTTTGTCATTATTTATAGAAAACCTTTTAAACGTCATTAAGTTTGAAATTGTAAGCATGCAATCGCTTTTGTCAAACATGTCAACCTCTATTTTCAAGAAATCTGACTTCACTAAAATCTTCAGAATTAAATTGTGAGTTTTGAAGACGTCGATTTGAAGTTCATACAGTGGGAATTGGGAAGCCCACCTGAATTTAACATAAGTTCCTCCTGAATCGAGACATTGCAAATATCTTTTTTTGCATAGTGATCATGAAGTTCGTTTATTTTTAACGAAAAATGGTATTGAAAGTAATACATTTTTAATGCAAAGTCGTGAAAGAAGTACACTTTTCTTAACTATTTTATTGAAATGTATATTTGAAAGTTGTTAATTCCTTTTCAACTAAATTTCAAGTTACAAGAGTCACTATGAAAAAAAACTACGTGTACAACACGTTTTGAAAGTTTATTTTTTCATTCTTTGCTTGTTTAATTCGGGCTTCGCCCTCATTAATCATACTGAAAATTCATGAAAACAAGTATGACTTTCAAAACTAGTTGTACAAATTACTATTATCAAGATATAATTTTATCATGCTCCACTAGTTGATCGTCAATTAGTAATATTGTCCATATCTCAACTCAAACGTTATAGGACAATTTATACAATATACTCTATTCTAACTCCACGTCGATGTTGCCAATTTGTAATATCCAACTGGAGTTAATGTTGAATTTATAAATTGTCAATAAATCTAATTATACAATGTTTTCTAATTATTACACATCAATCTTGGTTAGATAACATACATTGAAAGTTCGATCAACTATTCATTGACCTTTGTTGTCTTTTTCAGAGACATCTTATAATGCAGCCGGCTTTTATCGGATGTTTGGAGTTTTAATTTTGAATTGCTTATTTTAAACTTGACCAAAATTCGCTACATTTAGTTTTAAAGTTGTTGCCTCAGATAAAGTCAAATGTCCATAGTTTCGTTCTACTCAAATGAATAAAATACTGTTATGATACACTATATTCTTTGATAATTTAAAAATTAATACTAAAGAAACAGGTTAGTCAAATAAATTTGGAAGTCAGATATAAGTAAATTAATGGATCTAAATACATGTTAAAGTATAATGAAATTAACTTTCTTATTATTGGTTAGTCATATAATAGCATAATGATTGATTACTCAAACTTAATCTGTAATAAGAAAATTCTGAATAGGAATAAATACCAAGGTTACTACTAAAATGTATCTGTTATGATAATTAAAATAAAATATCTGTTTTGATTATATAAAAAAATGTAGATAGGAGGCAGCAAGAATCGTGTCTAGTAGTAATAATTTGTAATTTGTTTAATTAGTTACTAAAAAAACAACTCAAAAATGTATACATAATTTGATATGGGTGTGATTTTCGAATAAAGAAACATTAATAAATGTTGTATAATTTGTAAATGTTATGGTTGGTGCAAATTATATGGGTAAAAAGCAAAATCTTCGAGGTGGAAACATAAAATAAAATATTAAAAACAAGAAATAAAGGGACAAGCTTTGGTTAGTGAGGATATTATTGATAATACATTGGAAATGGAATACAAGCCACAAACAAGAGGTTAGTACGTGCAGCGAATTGTTTTTGGGAAACCTGTGGGTATCATTGAAGACGTAGGACCATCTAAAAAAGAGACAAATTCATATTTGGAACAAGATTTATGCTGACACTTACCAGAGAGGGATCGGAGCTGCAGTAATCCAGTACAGGAGCTAGGATACTTGAAGTTGACAGCAGCAGGGGACAACGACAGGAATCCAGTATAGGATGTGGAAGTTTTGAAGTGGATGACAATAAGGTGATGCTGAGAGTTTACATTCATCGCAGGTGATGCAGTTGGATAAGGACCCAGCAGGTGTTTGAGTGCAATCGGAGTGAGGATCCAGTTTGGAAGGATTTTGGCAGTATTAACAAGCAAAGTGTTAAATCAGGTTTGTGTTTTAAAAGGTTAAATGAAACATTTAAAAAGCTATAACCAGTAAGAAGGTATAAAAATATAATTGAATTTCATACTTACATAAGAGATTGGTGAAAGAATTGCATATTAGATCTTATTGTAAAAACCTTGATATTCGTTCTGAATTTTGATTAATTTGACGTTAGGTGTCAATTTTTTTTTAAAAATCAATGAACTAGCAATTAAACAAAGAGAATTTGACAAGTCAATCATTGGGTTACTAGATATTGCGAACTACCTGAGAGAGTTTCATTAATAATATTGTAAAATACGGATTTGAATTGAAAGTTAAAAATAAAGGGCAAAATAGTAATACGATAATTTAAATAAATTTATCAGCTAGCATAACATAGCAATACATACCATAATGTTGGAATAAATTGTATAATGTGTTTAGATATATACAAAATAATTCGTAATTAAGAGAATGTTATGTACATAAATATGAAATAAAGCTCCTTCAGGTCTCTCGTGCTCTGTGTCACTGACAGGACCGCAACCCAAATAGCACCTTGGGTACTACGTCTGGACCCTCTTCAAGAAAGTTTGAATAAAGTAGAACTGAATGCACGCCGGGCTTGGAGCAGATCTGAAACATGCTATACTTATACCGTCAATAGGATGCACTCGTTTGTTATGATAAATTCAATTGAATAACTTGTTTTACGGTGTCGGCGATGTTTACTGGGAGTGCATAAAGCATGGCTAGACGTGGTACGTCCGTTGTGAGTAAATATGGACCACTTGGAATAATATAAACTAGACGTTTCACCTTTTACAGAGTCCGGCTCTTTGACGATAGAGTCGGCGGTTAGAGCCGGAGGTTTTCGGTCGGTCCGTAATCGAGGCAGGCGCAAAAATGTGGCCACGTGTAGGCATCTGGATTATGCTGACCTGGAGACCTCTCCAAATACCCAGATAGGTCAGGTTTAAGGTTAAATTTATGAAAAGTTTGAGATACTAATTGCCTGGGGAAATCGACTGGTGCTGGAATTTAAACGGAGTTTCTAGTAAGATCGAAAGCCGACCGATATTAGCGGAAGCATGAAGGACCAGATAACTGGGGGCCAGGCGCCGGAGGGGGCCTGGTAATCAGGATGGGGTTCAGGTCTCACGACTCAAGTACAAGAAATGACTGAAAATTTTCCTTTTATACTCTTCGAGCACCTCGTCATCGGGCCATTTATAGAAGGGATTAAACACGGAATCGTTTGGCGTACCGGTTTACGCTACATCTGCGCATAGCGGCTAAGGGCGCTTTATCGAACATCCGAACGCTATGGAGAATCAGAGTAATATTGTAACAGGAATTAGCGCCATTCAAATTTCTAGCACACTATGTTTGTAATTTTGATAAATTTGCGCGGGAAGTAACGTTTCAACCTGACTTTGAAACTCGCCCTCTATTACTGAACACCCACGCTGGCAATTTACCTGGTTGTCCCAAATCCAAAAATTTGTTGTAGAACTTAATATTTCTATTCTTTATAATAGAACACCAATCCATTGGCGCAAGACACAATCAGTCCCGCACTGAAGCTACGTTAAATGACTGGTAACTCTACTGCATCCGCAACAGAACAATATAATTGAAGGTTATTTTTAATATTGACCTTTATTGCAAATTATAAAAATCTGAAATTATTATATCAAATTATACCACAGGGAAAGCTATTTTAGCACTGTATATATAACATTAGAATTATTATTGATTCTCACTCGAGAGGAATTCAACCCTCAACGTGATTTTTCACAAATTTAAAGTTAATATTATTTTTATAATATTAAATCACTCATAGTAACCTTGTTACTATCTCAACTACCACCAACCATTCATTCGATTGTTCTTGCAATATAATACTGAACTGACTGGATTTAAAAAATGGAAATTAATAATGCATGCGCTTGCAGGTTGCATTACACATATTACAACCGGTTGTCCCACAGGAAAATTTAAGCCTCAAGGAAGTGGTTACTGTTTCATTTAAACATATTTTAAATCTCTCTTAGGGCGTGAACCTGATTTGGATTATAAATGTTCACATATTTGGTTTTAAACCTCTTGAAAATTGGCGACAATGATTTGTTGTTTGGCTTTAAAATTACAATCTGCCGTTTCTAAATTTTTTTCTTAATTATTTGCATCTGGAAAAGCTGAGTAATTATTTCTCTTTTCTCAACTTTTGGATATTCGTTTATCTATTACTATATTTTCAGTACAGCATACGTTCCCTGGAGGGGGTCTATAACCGACACTTTTTAGAACTTTAAAATAAAGGCAATTTAATTCTTAAAGGAAGAAGCTCTGCTCCATTACTATTAATGTTTCTTGATCACGAAAGTAATATGCTAAAATAGTAGTAATCTACGATACAAGTGCGTAAAGCTACTCTTTAGTCACTAGTGGGGTAGAGTTAAAACGCGAGTGAGCGAGAGTTTTAAGCCCCGCGAGTCACTAAAGATGCTTTACGCATGTGTATCGTATAATATTTTATCTACGATAGAATCTACAAAACACGGTAAATATTAAATGTAAATTAGGATGACCAGCAACCGGTCGTAATTTTGCGTGTTTTAAAACATGTTGCTACTGACAACGTGCCTACTGAAATCTTTTAAACAAGTTACTACTGACGACGTAAACTAATTAAAGCATGTTATTAAACAGTCGTTTTACAAACTTAAAACTGCCAACTAAAAGGCAATTTTACACACTGTCGTAGATAAACATAATTAAACAATTATGCATAAACTCTACGCACTCGTAAGCAATATATCTTTCATATGATTACGGGTAATTGATGTCAATTTGCAGTTATAAAAGGTGACATTAATCTTTATCTATTTGTTTTGTAAAATATTATAATGCTAGTTATCACAACGTTGACGTATTTATTTATGCTATACTTTAGAATACAATAATAATTATATATCGTTATTTACATCAATCTTTGAAGTGTATATTGTGTAACGTATAAATGTATTTTGTAAATGGGCGAAGTTCAATTAGGAGAGGAAGCTCCTCCACTGCGCTTACATTTAACCCATATGAATAATAAATAAATACAAATAAAATATTAAGCGATTGAGATTGTTATTAGCATCGTATATTTATCAATTAGCATGCAGCCTTAACAACTAAATGTTACCAAGTTTGAACATTTTAAGCTGATCTAGATCTTACTACAAGGCTGCTAATTCTCTAATAGATGTCGGATTTTCCTTTTGAAACTCTGCGCATTTTCACACCTAAGCTCCAAAGGAATTTCATTTAAAAAGTTTATACAGGTTATATACGAAAGATCTCTCAAACAAAGCAGTTTTATGTGCAGGAGGTGATATCAAAGCTTTATTTCTGAGATTGAGGTTACGCACATCCGTCCTGAACTCTACTTTTTACTTCCTTTTACAATAAAGGAAGTATTGGATTCACACCAAAAAATTCGAAATTGAGTTTTCAACAGATCTTCACGTTTTAGAGTCCCCTGATCCCAAAAAACGTATTTTTTTTTTCATTGGTCTGTCTGTCTGTCTGTGTGTCTGTCTGTCTGTGAACAGAATATCTCAAAAACTAAAAGAGGTATGGCGTTGAAACTTCATATATAGGTTTTTTGTACTATGTAGATGCGACAGCAAGCTTTTGAAGAAAATCGCATAACCGGAAGTAGGAGTTTACTCTTGTAATTTTTCAGTGTTTTTCGATTTTTTCAAAAACGGCTCTAACGATTTTTTTTAACTTTACATTTTTATTACATTTTTAATGTGAATTGAAGTGAAATATGTGCTTTTCCAGTTGAATACTTCTAAAATGGGTTTTTTTTGTGTTTCTTCTATTTTTTTTATTAACTACTATTTTAAATAGAACACCCGGTATATTATAACATTTTTGAATTTAGCTTAAAATTCTAGAAAAAAATTGTCTGTAGAAGTAACACTCTATTTTGTACCGTTTTTGTAAAATTTGTAATTTTTGAAAATTTTTGACAAATGCTTAAAAATTTTAAATAAAATTTTTCGCTAATTATAAGATCACCAAAAAGGAAGTTGTGTGCGTTTATCACACCAGATTTTTTCTATATATACCAATACTTTTTAGCCATTAATATTGTATAAAACAGACATATTGATTGATATCTGAATCTATTAACTAATGTTTTAATTAATTACTAATCATATTGCGCCAGTTGGTTTCTTTCAATTTCTAGGTTACATAATCGAATCTTCTGATGGCATGAATAAAACGTAGAATGACTTTTGCACTTTTTTAATTTTATTTTTGTAAGTATTGTCTGGACAAGGAGTAAATACTTGGCAGGCAGATTTAAAATGCGATAGTGCAAATGAATCACAAACAAAAGTTTTTACTTTTTTCTGTAAAATGGAAGGGTAAGGTTGTTCTCCGTTGCCTTCCGCTCGTTGTTCAGCCTTATTTGGCTGAAGACATTTGCTTCTTCCGCTTTTGTTTTATTATGGATGCTGCCATCGACTATCGCAGCAGTCATGATTTCTGTTGTAATAATTGGCAATTTCTCTTAGAGCTTTATGTTATATGAATATACTAAACGTTTTCTTAATTACAAATTGATTTGTATTTATTTAAACACATAAAATTTATTCCAACACTATGTTATTCATGTATTTTATACATTTGAGTAGAACGAACCCATTGGCATTTGAGCATTACCCGAGACAACCACTTTGAAACTAAATGTAGAGAACTTTGGCCAAGTTTAAAATAAGCAATTAAAAATTAAAGCTGAAAATTTTGACAAAAGCGACAAAAGTGTATCTGAAAAAGGCAGCAAAGCTCAGTTGATATTTGATTGAACTATCCATTTGGTTTATCGAACCAAGTTTGGTGTGGGATAATTGGAAAACATTGTATAATTAGATTTAGTAACAGTTTATATAGTGATTAGTTGAATTTATTTTCTAAATTCAATGTTAACTCAAATACTCAAGTACTTTTTAGGTACTTATAATTTGAAATTATCGTTTTTTGGTTTTTATTTAGTTTAATAGTAGGTAATGTAAAATATCAGCTTATTTTAGATCAAGACGTAAAAGTAAAGTTAGGTTAATTGAATTTTCTTATGTACCTGTCAAATTAAACAAGATAACTGTCAATTTGTTGTCCTACAACGTTTGAGTTAAAATATAGAAAATACTACTAATTGGCGATCAACTATCGGAGCATGACACAGGGTATATCTTGATAAAAGATATTTGAAGTAACGGGAAATTACATATATTAACGCAGGTGGGTTTACAATTTCCCACTGTTCGAACTTTAAATCGACGTCTTCAAAATTCACCATTTAATTCTAAAATTTTGAGTGAAGTCAGATGTCTTGAAAATAAAGGTTGACATATTTGACGACTTTGAAAGCAATTGTATACTTACAATTACAAAACTTAATGACATTTGACAGGATTTCCATCAATAATGACAAAAGTTTGGATCAGACGTGTTGTCACTACTCTTATCTAACTAATGTACATTGTACAGGGACTCTAGTCCTAGCTGGCTACTTACCAAACGCATCGGTTTTTACATAGTGATCTCCAGTTCAAGCCGACGTCAACAAAGTGCGTCACGTTCCGGTAGAATGTGAACAAATTTACCACAAAGCAGCTTCAGATAATGAAATGAACATCAATGGCACGTCTGAGAAGCAGTGTTTTCGGAGACAGGAAGCAAGTTGAAATCAAATATTTGATACACTGTGATTTTGGCAAAGTGCATTTGGAAAAAGAAATATAGACTAAATATAGTCTAAATCATCTAAAATTCTAAGTAAAAAGGAAAAGATATTAAAATATCTGTGATGTAGTATGGCAAGTTAACAATTTACAAGAATTTAAAGCTCTTGAACATACAGTGACTCTTGAGCCCAACGTAATTGCAAACTAAGTCCGAAGTTTTCAACGCTTTTGATTTGGCAAAGGCATTCACGAGGTTAATAAAATAGTAGGTGCACGTGAGATATTTCATAAGAATATTTCTCCACGAAGTAATAGCTCTAGAAGCTAACATTTTGTAATAACAGTTAACAGTTAACAGTTAACAACGCTGTCCTAATTATCAAGTATCAAAATGAACCCGCCCTTCCCGACTAGTTAGCTGGCAAACTTTGTTTGAGACATAGTAATGTAAATGGGCTAACAGATTCGTGTATTTACCCGATTATGTCGTAATTACAAAATTGTCTCGTTGTAACAACATTTTCATGTCATAAGTGTCGCTTTCGCTTGTACCAAACTGATATTTTATGTCTTAATTTTGAATTTCGATTGTGTCGAAGGCTGTTGAGACAATATCAGAACTGTATCCTGTTCTTTATCACTGGCTTACAGAATATCATCCGTGACTTTCAATAAAGCAGTTGTACAACTAAGCAAGGGGCGGAAACCAGATTCTCAGGAAAAATGTTATCTTTATCCAAAAAATTCAGCATTGCCTATGTAATACTTTCTCAGATATTTCAGAGATAGCAGGTAATATGCTTATAGGATGTAAATGCTTATATTTCGTAGACACCAATTTTTGATAAATTTTCGACACACTGCTTCCATTGATCCGGAAAGTGATTTTCTAATGTGCCAGTGTTTACAATATGTTCTAACGGGTGTTCATAAACAGTCGTCATCCCAGTAGGTTTTGACTTCAGAAACGTATGTCTATTAAAATTGAGAAAAAATGCGCTATGACAGTACTCAATGACGTTTCATTGTGTTGCACGAATTAATCAAAGACATAACATTTTGTTTTTCAAAGCAACTGGGATGACGACTGTTTATGAACACCCGTTATAATATTGTAATACACGGACAACATAGTTTTATCACGGTTATACTAATTCCATCACTTCCGGTCGCGGTGGAAGTAATTTACTTTATATATTTTAAAATCAAAACATCTATCAGACTCTGTCAAAGTGAATAGTATCAAATTTGTAATTGTTATTATGAAAATGCATAAGGTCAGGCGAAGGTATGTTAGTATTTGGTATAAAACAATTTATATAGTAATTGTTTAAGGCAGATGGATCACTCAACTCAGAAGGAACCTCAGTATTTGGTTTCGTATTTATGTTATATCCTTTATCTAATAGACTTGTCTGTCCGTCCGTCCGTCCGTCCGGGACGCTGTTTCAGCAGCCAAACCGTAAGAGATAGAGAAAAAAGTTATGAAAGTTATATGTTTAGAATGGTCATGTCAGCTCAGGAACCGAATTTCAGTCACGTGACACTTCCGGTTTTCGAGAAATCACAAAAAGACCGTTTTTCAAATAGAACGCGTATTAAATAAAAATGTTTCAGTGGCTAAACGGAGCTGCGACCCTCTGCGCCTTAAAGCGTCGATCGGTTAGGCAACCACTTTGACACCTTCCAGGTCTGGGTACAGTTTTTATTTAATACGCGTTCTATTTGAAAAACGGTCTTTTTTGTTTTTTTAAATGAGACATTTGTCTCACTGGATTGCTTGTATATATATATTATCGGTCAACCACAGAGCTGCTGACTTTTTCACATATTTTACACACAGAATATTTATTGAATAGTTATTACAATAATATTCTTTAAGGGTAGTATATTACTATCCAAATTCCTGATGAAATATATTATTGTGGATCTTATGACTTGTGTTTTTATTTGATATTGATAAATAAATGACTTTCTCATCTCAAAGGGTCGGGTTTCTACATGCTAGCAAATATGATTGAATGTATAATTCTAGGGAATACATTTGCTATTAAGGTAATTATCGTGGTTTTAATGATTTTTAAAGTAATCGCTTTAGCCAGTGCTTGTTTATCCAATGGGGCTGTACCTTTCAAATTATTTCGAAACCATTGACAATCTTCTACACGATTTTGAAAAACAGTAGGTCGTAATTCATCCACTGAAATAATTCTGTAAGGATACATTTTCAAAATCTTTCTAATAATATTATGGCGATTATTCAATGCTTGTATGCAAGTCTTCGTACTGACTTTTTGGACTTTGTGCTACCCGTTCTCTCTAATTGTTTGTTAGTTTATCATGAGTGGCAGGTCTATCCGTGGATTTCCTTTTGGAACACTGCCCATTGTCCAAAATCTGTCTACAATACGCTCGATGTGCCGATTGAGAGATGCTACATCGATCGTATGGTACCTGGCTAAAGCTCTTCTCTGAGAGCATCGATCTAATAATTCGAGATTCAGTTTCAAAGACACCGTTTCGTTAAAACGTAATTAACATATTCTGTTCCTGGTAATAAACCACTACTGTTGAAACTAATCCAATTAAAATTATTTAAATTATGCCAAGAAGAAAACATTTGTTTACACTATTTATGCTAAATGTAGCAATGCTGCAGAAACTGCTATAAATATGTTGGCCGGTAATACAAATATGGACAAAATCCATAACACTCCCCACAATGTTCAGGCATCATTTATAGTCTACTACGAGCGGACAACCTTTTATGTACACTCGGTAGTTGATACAAAGGAATTTATACATTTTCCAAATGTGATTATTTGGTTTTTGTTACATTTAACTTTTGTGGTAGCGTTTATGCAACATATCTAGAGAGTAATACTGTTAAAAAGATACAAATGATACAGAATTCCTGCAGGAGACTTATTTTTGGCATTTGGACCAAATATCATGTCACTCATCAGTTAGTAGACGTACGATGGCTTAATATTTAATCAAAACATGGAACGATATGTCTGTTCAGCCCTATAGTCGAGACATTACAAATTTAAATAAACCATTTTCTAAGATATTTGCCCTGTTTATTTACCT
The DNA here is from genome assembly GCA_940337035.1 of Agriotes lineatus. Lineage (NCBI taxonomy): Eukaryota > Metazoa > Arthropoda > Insecta > Coleoptera > Elateridae > Agriotes > Agriotes lineatus. The sequence continues at coordinate 33,670,877 of OW679203.1, forward strand.
TAACAGCTCAGTATGCATGAAAGGCCTTTGCATACCTCAGTCGTGGTTACTAAATGTCAACAACCGCTAAAAACGGAAAGCTGACAAAAGACGTTAAAAATCGCTTATAAAGCATAAAGAAAATAAGGTTAAATCCTAAAAAGACTAGCCATTCCCAAACACAAATATACAATAAAAATGGCAACGGTATAGATTGTAAGATATACATGTAAACATATACATATAAAACAATATTAAATATGTGCCCAAAAACTATCTAGAAAAGCGAGAACGTCAAGCTGACTGAAGCCGGTCGTGTTAAAGACGGCCCTGTTCGCGATTGCATGCGCAATTTTATGTAAGCATATTTCTTTTAATGTCATTGTAACAGAGTTACAGCGTCTGTTTATAGCTGATGTAGGTATTAAGTTACCTGGAAATTCTTGAAGCTGGTGAATTGCTGTATTACATACTAGGCTTTCCCTCAAATTGCGCCACTCAAACCTTGAACGGCCTGATGCGTGGAAATTTACCAAACACGCTACAGGGTATTCCTGGCTGCTACTCTGGTGCAGCGATGGCGACTGACGCCACGTACCCAGAATAAATTTCACGATTACACGTACTTAATAACAATGACTGTTTGCTGCACTAAAATTTATGCAGCAAACATTTAGTACTGTAAGGCTTTCTAAGCCACTTATAATAATTTAGCTTACCCGCGGATAGGGCTCACGCCCGCTATCTATTAAAGTTGTCCTCCGCAGAAGATGCTTAAGCTGAAAATCCTCGCAAGCTCCGCTGAAGGATCCTAAAGGGTCGCTAAAAACACACAAATTTAAGCGATGCACGCCCTTTCGGCTATGCTGAATTAGGCGGCTTGAATTTCATTAGCAGTAAAAGGGAATGCAAATACCAGTTGGTTATAAATGTTAGCATGACAATAAACCTTCCAGGCAAAGGAGACCGGTTTTCGTATCAGTCGTTACCTGCATTTAGACGATAAAATCAAATTCAGAAGAGATGTACAGAATATAATAATGTAAGAGAAAAAGTTTTATTGAATATGCCTAAATATAAATATACTCTGTCCAAAAGCTTATAATGTTTGTATTCTGTATAATTCTGTTTCAACTCATTTGAAAAATGTGTTCTCTTCCTGCCTGATATGCTGCTTTCTGCTTCTAAATCGTTAAGTGGAAGATCAGAAATATGTATAACATTTCAATATCGTAATACCAAACAAATTTATAATTATAGTAGCCTGTGATTCGTGTTAAATGTTTGACAGCGCTAGAGCTATGTCAAAGTAGCCACTGTAAGTCTATGTCAAATTTGATGATATCAGATTAGGCTTTATACTTGCATTGTATTATTTCATCTGCACCATTTCATTATCTAATTATTTCTTTGCTGCCTCTCTCATGTCTCTGGCCTCAGTTCGATTGCCTTCTGTGGAAGGTCCCGATTCGCAGCTTTTCTGACGTATCGAGAGACTGTGCGTACTTTACGACCCAGCCAGTTAGCATTCCAGCCAATTTCTATTGGTGCTTGTTGTTAACAGCACTAAACTTTGCCTTGTGATCATACCAAGCGGACTTCGCAGGATATTGGCGACTTACGTAATTTTCGGTACCGGTTTACCAAGCAGTATTTCTCTCGACAGGAGCTCCACAAACCCCTTAGAACTTTTTAACCTAGGAAAACCCTTTACTACTTCTTTCCATTTTGTTATTCTCTTTTGTTACAATTATTTGTTGCCTTCGTTTGCTGTTTTAATGCATTTAGAGTTAATGCTATCATACTGGATGCTCCCCATCGTGTTAATGTTTGCGATTTTTAAGCTTAGGTATCTGGTAATATAATATAGATTATTATGCCTATTTTGCCATAAAGTTTATGTATTTTGAAGTATGTTAGTTTATTTATTTATTTTATACACGGCTACAAAACAAGCTGAAGAGCCCTATTACATTGTAGCTTGAAGTAATTAAGATTAAAAAATTAATGAAAATGGCATACAGTTATATAGTATGATAAAAAATCACTCCCATCCAGCAGGGCCACGGAACACTTCCCAATTCATGAATACAACCATAACTCACTCAAAAAGAAAATGTCAAGTTTGACACAAACACCCCACGGCCACACTAGATGAAAATAATCTCCGATCACACTTTTCCAGTTTTATTCTATTGAAGATGTGGTAAAATAACCCACACCTTAGTCTTCAGCTCTTCAGTCAACTAATCGACCACAGTTGTGCCGTTGATTGAGATTTATTGAAAACAAAACGGCTTACTAATCACAAATAACAATAAATTACACTTTAACAAAAAAGTAATTTCCATCAAACACGTAATTCAGCAAGTTACACGACTTCTATTTAAGCCAGAAATGCAGAAACGGTTAGCTACTGATTGAAATAAGCATCTCTGACCAGCACAGCTTCATTGACGTATGTCAAAAGGCTGGAAGAGACTCTCACATAAGTACTCATCAACGAGTTACAATATCCTCGAAACAGCTAAGTCCTAAACCTAAGTCGTAGATGTGGTGCTTATCACAAATACCTATGGACAACGAACCACATTAAGATACACAAAATCAAACTTAGTCAAATACAGTTGTCTTCGCCCAACGCCATGGGACTCAATATCGCATGAGTCCATTATATTACCTTAACAAACAATTGTGCAGTCGAATTAATTCCAAAGTGAATGTATTCTTACTTCTTAGCACTACGATTCTTGTAGGGCCATTCTTTTCTTCTAGAACATATCTTTATTATTTTTAACAAAAGGCTTTCTCCTTCCACCTGCCTAGCCTTAAAGTAACGAGGTTTTCTTATACACTATGTATTAATCTCTTACGTGGTCTTCTTCTTTGCCTTCTACCTTCCCGTTTGAATTCCAAGAGTTTATTTGGCATTCTAATTGATTCCATTCGCGTTACATGTCCCAGCCATTTCAGCCTACGGTTCTTGATAATTGCTATTCTGTCAGGTTTGTTACATAAGTAAGTCATTTACCACTTGGTTGGTTGGATTTGTTTATATTCTTCCGTCATTGGTGAGTCCCAAATTTTTTCTCACTATGTTTTACTTCCATGTGTTCAATTTATTTTCTTAATTTACCTTTATCACCCATGTTTCGCAGTCGTATATTACTGTTGGTCGCAGAATTGTTTTACATATTATTATTTTTGTCCTGTAAGATGTTCTTTGATTTTAAAAATTTTTGAAGTGTATAGTAAGCTCGATTTCCTGCCATTATCCTTGTTAATTTTTTTTATTTCTCACTCGTTTATTTGTTATTGGGAAATCTACGTATTTAAAGGAGCTGTTGGAATAGATGTATATCGATTTGAAAGTCTTTTTGTCTTAGTTGTTGCCTTAATGTTTGTTTCTAATCAGAGTTTGCAGCGGCTTCTTCCATTTGTATGTAGGCACCCTTTATGGTTAACCTTATTAGTTTTTGGAGACTCTAAATTCATTCATTATAGTTAATAGTTTGGTTCTTTTCACACTATAATACGCCTGTTTGAAATGTATGTACGACACACGCAAGTATGTTCCAAACTCACAGCATTTTAACAGGATTTGCTTTGTTGTAAAAATTTGGCCTATTGTTTATTGGTTTGACCTGTAACCGCATTGATATTTTCTAATTGTCTTTTCGGTATATATTGTGATGTTTTTTTTTGTAGTAAAGTTGCTAATACTTTGTACATTACATTCAAGGGGGATATACGTCTGTAGTGCTGGCACTATAATTTATTCCCATGCTCCAGTCGTTTGGCATATTTTATTTGTTTCACACTTCTCCTGTTAAATCATGTAGTTGTTTAATTAATTGTTCTTCTTCATGTTTGAATAGATCGGCGTTAATATATTACCTTAGCAAACAATTGTACAGTCGAATTATTTCTAAAGTTAATTAATGTATTAAACCAATAGCAGGCGGTAAATGTCATTGGCTATAAGCAATGAATTACGAATTTAACGCTTGAAAACCTTAACAATGTTTAACGAGCCATTGATTGAGCCCTGTTATTTTAAATTAATCCGAAAACGCGTCTGGTGGTTTAGAAGTAATTGTTAGCTGGACTATTCGCGAGAATGCAAGTTGATAATCGTAAGGCGGTAAGTAAAAAAACGTCCCTTGTTTTATTTCAAAGCGTAGGGCGGACAGCTGTGTGTGGCCGTAAATACCTTTCGTGAGATGTGTCGAGGCCCATAAAACAGAAGTGGAGGACTTAGGAGGTTATCCAAATAACAGTTTTATTTCTGAAAGAAGTACAAAGCCGGTAACAGTGCACAAACTAAATAGGCGTGCATACACGGCAAACGCATTCTTACCCTGTCAAGCCACGCTAGACAGGGAATAAAATGTATACCTGCAGTTGTAAAACGGCCGTAGAACGAAGCGAACCACCGCGTGAAAAAGCTATATAACCAACTAAATACGTCGTCTGAGATTCACTTTGGAAGAGAAGCTCTTTCATCGAAAGCAGAAAAACAAGTCCGCATTTTCAGAAATACATCGTTATGAAGAACGAAACACCAAATTGGTATTTGTAAAATTTTTCTAAAACAATAAAGATAAACATAGGCAACGCGCTCCACTAACTGGGGCTTGAAGGAATCCAACAAAAACGTGACTTGCAAAGACGTTAGAAGGAGCTGCAATTTAACGAAAACAGAAACAGCATCCCTCAGTATAAGTTTTGAAGTAGTAGTGAGAATTTTGCGTTTTATATATTTTAGATATACCTAAATGCGCTTGAATTAGTCATAATAATAATGAGGGAAAGTTTAGTTGACCTTATTCCTACAATACTTTTGAATACAGTAAAGAAGAAAATCATGTGCGCAATATCCACGTCGAAATCTAATTTTTAAAAAATTACTAGCCTACAAGCGTAAGTCACAAAAGGCCGCGTGGGAAAAATAATGCAATAAAATTACCGTGACAAGTGGTTACGATTTAATTGCGGCTCCATTTGATTTCGTTGTCTGTAGTACTTATTCCATATTGTTACGCATCTATTCGATTCTGCTGTCTATGGGACTGAGTTCATATTTATCGCCCTTGTGCCACGCCTACCTTTGGCTTACAGTGCAGATATTAAAAAGTCGCAATTTTCAGCTCAGTTTTTTTCGGCTCGCCTTCGTTAGCAGCAAGAAGCCAGTTTTAGCATCAGTAATAGTGTTCTGTGAATTTATGGGCATAAAATTTAATTCTGTGTATTGGCTGCACGAGCTTTTTCGGCGGATTTGCTTTCCTGAGCCATAATTCTACGCTGCTGACCTATTTATTTGCACTTGCCCTGTTCATCTTGAGCAGTTAGTGAGGAGCCGTTAGGAACGTTTGCAGGAATGTTAGCTTTCACAGCTCATTTGGATGCGGAAGCCATTAGGGCGTGACCTAGACTCCGTGATTATTTCCCGTCGCATGGCCGCTTCACACCTGTGTCGTGCATTTCTGTTGCTTTGAGCCCCGTTCAGGCATTTCGACCTTTGGATTAACTATGGGCATATACAGTTCGCTCCACGAGCTTGGTATTTGGGAGCATACTAGCGTATCGTCTTGCAAACCGTGCCTGATTTTAATGTGTGCTGTAAATTTTGCATTCCTGTTCTGTGACCTTGTAAGTATTTATAAAGAAGTATGTATTCGATTTTTGCATTTTTGTAAAGTGACTCGTACTTTGTCAACTTGTAATTATATATTTGCATTGATGATAATTATACACTGTGATATTTGCGTTGTGGCACTATTTATTTGTTACTGCTACCTGAACTTGAGTGGAGCTTCAGATTATATTGTGCTACTTGAGTTCACGAATTCTCTTTGAATGCCTGGATACACTTGTCGTTATTTGGTAAAAATCTGTTAACCCCCATTTTTTCCTCTCCAATCGAGCTACTTTCGGCCGTCAGTTGTTTCCAAGTAGTCAAAAGTTTGTGTATTTTCTTAAGAGAATAGCCAACGGTAAATTTGTTTTGATAACAAATAAATTTAAGATTGAAGCGTCAGATTTGCTACTAACTATGGCACCTCGCAGAACTATCTGAAGTAGTCGAGCTGCGTTTTGAGATAAGTTGAAATTGGATAATAAGAATATAACAAAATAACAATAGTTAGTGTCGAATACATTTATTTAAGCAACGGATTTTAATAGATCGAAAAATATATTAAACAATCCCCGTATGAAACCGAAAATTTTAAACGCCAGAAAATTGCATACTAGATGCGAGCTACTATGAATTACGGCAATACCGGCAGAAGCTTCCATCGGGGAGTAGGAGCGGTTAACTGGCGCACGAAGTGCAATAAAATAACGTTTGACCTGCAGCGCTTACTAACACTGGTGTAAAAAGACTAGAAGTTTGTTGAAAGATTATAACAAGACGTTGGCAGTATAAGAGGTTACTTAAAATCCTTCTTCTCCTAAGAAGGAGTCTTAAAATCCCATAAAACGCCAAACCATCAAGTCTTCCTGTGACCAAAAAATGGATTTCCTCCCAAAATACCTTTACTTACTCCATCCTTATACTAAAACTGTACTCAAATCCGCCTCATACACAAGCGTTTATCGCAAGTTCCAAAAATGCGTTTTGTTGCATCGGAAGTAACGTTCCCACTTGGAAGTTTTCAAAAGGAGGAACCTAATGTTTAATGGTCCTTGAAATACTATAAATTGGTGTAAAGGTGAAAATGGAGACGGTGTTTTAGAACTGTGACTAGGTTCATGGGGTTGCTGAAATATTGCTATTGTTTACTCTAGAACAATTGTCAACATTTTGTTGCAAAGTTAATAAGTGTCATGCTGGGTGGATATAAACGATAACTCGAAAACGACTTTTCTTTGTATATTTCTGCCAATTTGTGTTCGGATTACCTGTATTAGAAAATGTGAAGCGGTTGCAGAACTACCTCGTCAGGGTGGCGTAGTAGGTAGAATACTAGACTGTCGAGTTTGAGACCGCGAGTTTGTATTTCGGCCCTGCCACGAATTTCAAAAATTAGGTACAAATGCCAATGCAAATATTTATCGTTTGTAGCATTTAAATTTAAAATTATTACATTATCGACGTTTTCTACGCCATTAGCCCTCCCCGTTAACATTATTGTGAAAATGTCGACTCGATTTTAAACCGATATTCCACATCAACGCTCCACGAGTTTTATTAAGTCGAAGTTTTTGCTCATATGACACGATCAAGGTTATAACATGGTATGATCACGGTTATACAATATTGAAGGCAAACGTTCAGCGGATTACTAAGGCTGCGTGTGTGTGACGGATCGGGCGAGGTATCGATAAGAGGTTTTCACCTTTTTACTTGTTAGTTAGAACAGCTTTTTCTTCACCTTATTACGAATTAAAACGCTTGAGTAATATTTTAATAAAAAAAGTTACTTTTTTATTATTAACTATAATTAAATAAACTGCGACCTTAAAACATAACTATACACTAAGGTTGAAAATTTTACGAAATAATAAGCCATCTACATTGCTACAGTGATAAAAGTAACACGGTAATGACTAATTATTAATGCCTATGACCTTCTTACATATATATTTTACTAACATTAGATGCCGTTAAATGATGATATAAATTTTTATGTATTTTAAATTGCAGCTGTATTATTTCAAGTAGAACTAAAGTTATAGAATGCGAAAAAAAAACAGAATATGTAAAACCTATATTCTTATATTTAAGACTAAATTCTTCCGAATATTACGTCCAATACCTACATCATGATAAAAATAAGTAATGGTTTGACATAAAATTTCAATTAAAATTATACGAGAAAAACCGAGGCATTTTGTTTTGACAATAAAACGTCTTCCCAACCCCAATTCCATAGCAAAAGAATTACCGATTTAGTAGCTTAATCTCCTAAAAATAATTTCGAAAGATCATATATAAGAGCTATTTATAGAACTGTAAAATGTGGAAAATTCCAGACTGTAATTCAGCCTTCAGTCGGCCAAGGAGTGTTTACAAAAACGGAAATTTTTTTAATTCAAAGACTTCGAGATCATATATGATAGAATGTAACGGACAACATTTTTGCGATTTCTTTCTATTTCAGCAAAGCTCTGAACACTGGCGCCAAGTGTGTGGATTATGAAGATGAAATAATTATTTGTATATGTATTTGTATTTTCTGCTGACTTAAAACTAGTTTCAGACTCTTAACTTAAAAATATATAACATCCTGTTGTTGTATGCTAAATTTATTTGATTTTAACTGTAAGCGTTTTTGCCATTGCGTGTGCTTGTCTTGTTTCGCTTAAACAATATGTCTAATACGTATGTGAGAAGACTGTAAATTAGTAACTATAGCTAAAATGGTTTGGAATTTTGATTAGATTAACATTCTTCATTGTCAGACCTCAGCACAAGTTTCTTCACGTACACAAACTTTACAAAAACTTCTTCAACTTTGCATTACCCTTACACCTAATCAGGATTTTACGACAACACCGGACCGCACTCGCCACAGAAAAGCTTACGTTGGGTAACAGCTGTAATAAACCTGCCAAATGTCGTCAGATAGCTTGCGAGGAGGGAAGCCCACGGTATTTGCGAAAACCGGCCTGTGCCAAGATGACCAAAATAGTGAGATTGCAAGTTCCACCTAGGAGTTATCCAGCTCTTACTTGTTTAAATCTAGCCTGTCCTCGCTCAGGGTAAGAGTATTTACGTGGGGGCTTATTTGTTTGCTAAATATTGATTAGCCAAAAATCTAAATGCTTTGGCTAAAGCTGTCTAACTCTTCTTTACAAACTTCCTACAATTTTTTGCATATGGATCGCATATGAAATTCAATTGCTTGAACAGCGTGTTCTCTTACACCTTCCAGAAAATTGTCTTTTGCTAATTGAAACATAAAAATAACTTGACAAATATGATTTGCCCTAGTAGCAAAGTAAATGGAATTGATGAACCAAGTACAGTAAAAATATACATAGTCAATACACAGTTAAAATTGTGAAATAAAGCAGCACATATATATGCGAGCCTCTCTTTACCCTTAGGAGTAACATAAGAAACGCAGACAAAACTTTGGTTAATAGCACATCCTCGAGTCCTTATCCACACCTAGACATAAAACGACTATTGTTATTAATTTTACAGAATTAAAGCACAAGCCTACATGCGACGGGCTTTGGCAACTTGTGCAAACGTTTACAAATAGAATTGAGTTTCTTCATTTTGGTAGTACGAACAGATGTTTCTTAAAATGGCGCCACATGATTAAAACAAAGGAGAAAAGCATCTTGAGCATCTCTACCTAGCTCTGTTGTACGTACATGCGTTATGACAACTGCAATATTGCACCACGGAAAGAAACGTGGAGTAAGAAACTGCTTATACAGGACGCCTTTGCGACAGCCGTACAAATTACGCACGCGAAAAATTCCCCGACAGGATAGAACATGTATCCGACCCTCGACAGGCTGGCACCGAAGTTCATTAAAGCCGTAATAAAACCTGACGTAGCTCGGCAACAAGCCGCTGACACAATAAAAAACTGTAGGATGTCTAAATAGAACTCTCTAAAGTAGCATGCAGCTGTAAGCCACGTTTATGAGTTGATTAGAAATAGATCAGGGCCGATCTCAGCCCAAAACGTTTGGATAAAGATGTGGTTGGGCTAGACTGAAGAAATTATTTAACAATTAATATTAGTAACTATATAAACATGAGATCCTTTAGGAATTAAGTTGCATGAACAAGCAACTGCAAATTTTTCAATTGGAGACCTCTAGACGGATCCATATCTTGCAATAATATCCTCACCATGGGATGCTCCTTTCATAAATATAAAACAGCAGATATTGTGAATGCATGAATGCAGGACGATGATAATCCAAACTGGTATCTCTGATTAAGACATGTAACATATTTTCTAGAATAAAATAATAAGTTTGTTTTTGTAATTATTTTACTACAACTGGAAACAGTACAGCAATACTGGGCTTGGGTTGAGTAGTAATAACTATAATTAACACGAGATGCTTTAGAATTACAGTTGCATGAACAAGTTTTATCCAACTTTAAATTTCCTCAACTGCAAACTTTTCGATTAGGGCCCACCGGGATGCATCCAAATCTTCCAAAAACTTCGTCACCCTTGGATGCCTCTTCCCATTGAATACCTTTCCTAACATGTTGTTGCCTCTTTCGTAAAGACAAAACCGCTGATATTTGAAAAGCAGGCGCAAAAGATGCCAAGCCGAGATTTCCGGCCAGAGCACGTCCGCAAAGTGGATAAAGGTCTGTGAGATCTGCCACAGAAGAAAGTCGCTAAAGCGGCGCTCGCCAGAAGTCCTGATTAGAATATCAGGGTCACGCGAGTGGTTCGTGTACATGCACTTCCCCAACAGCTCTTTGTCGATGTCGTCCACTTGGAGCCTTTCCTCTCGCACCCCCTCACAGACGGCTCTCACTGCAGCCGTTATCTCCTCTCTGGACGTGTAGGCGAGAGCAAAGTTAATAGTGAGTCTGCTGTTGTTCCTGGTCAAAAGAACCGCCTTGGAGAGCGCCCTCCTGGTCTTGGGTCGAAGTAAGCCGATGTTCCCTATCGCATTTATACGTATCCCTCGCTGTCGGTTTTCCTGATCATCCCCAAACTTGTTGAAATACTCCTCACCGAGCTGCATTAATAGGGTTACCTCGCCGTCGTCCCGCTTGAAGTTTTCTATGCTGAATGCATACACTGTCACTTCCTCGATGCCTATTTTGGCGCAGAGCTCCGCGATTTGGTTTAGCTTGCTTTCGCCCATTTTGTAGCCTTCCATCAAGTTCATGTTATGGTTTTTCGCGTACCTTCGAGTCCCGTCCATAATGAACGCCACATGCTTCGGCATGGGGCCGCATTTCAACACAACAATTAGGAAATCTACAACGTGGCGTAGCACGTACCTAACCATCCACCACATTTTTTCTGGCAGAGCTGACACTGTCACTGTCACAACGAGTGAGTTCGATAAATACCAGCTATTCTTAGAAACTAGTAGGAATCAATTTAAGTGAGTAATTACACTAACTCTTGGTCGTGCCACTCATTAGTCGGTATTATTTGCTTGAATTTGCACATTGAATGTTGCTAAACAAGATCGGCCAAGGATTTTATAAAAATAGAGCTAGGTCAGGAATTTTCTTGGTCACTTAGTAGTTGTTACTGAATTAGAATTCATTCATAAAATTATAGAAGACGAATCCTTAGAACGAGTTGCTAGATCTACTGTCTAATCGTAGTAGAAATATTGAGATAATTATAATAGATGTAAAAGTTTTAGAAATTACATTTTGTCTGATGTATGCCTCCTGAACGATTTTAATATGCTAACGGTATAATTATTCTGCTTTATTTGTAGCTTACGTTTTTGTTACTCTTAAAACTTTAATGGTTTTCCCTCGCATTGCGGATGAACCATTTTTAACTCCTAGTAGTGAACTTGAAAGTATTAACAAATTAAATAATTCAAAGCCAGATCGGTAAAAAAGGTGAATATAGAGTTATACTTTTTTCGACTCCTTAACAAATTACAGTAAGTTACAAAAAAAGTAGGAACATTAATTAACGTAATAAAAAAACAAAAAAATATATAAAAAGAGAGTAATCGTTCTAATGCGCATGCAAAATAAAAACAAACTTATTACAAGTATACTAAATGTTCAAAATGACCTCCACCAATATCTATACATTTTTGGCAGCGCGTTTCGATGGCTTTTTGCACACGATTTAGCATTTCGACACTATTCTTTAACATATTAAATTATTTTCAATGCGTTCTAGTAATTTGTGTCTCGTGCCCACCAGTATTCTCTACTCCTATTTCAGACAGCCCTAAATATAAAAATCCAAAAGTGTAATATCTAGTGAGCGGGGTCCACCACGGCCAATCCATTTCTGGTTGGTATGGATGTTTAACCATTATATCACCAATCTCCAATAATGAGCTGGAGCACCATCTAACTGAAACCATCCATGTTGACGATGATAAATGGACACATTATTGATTTATTTAGATGTTATTCCAATATTTTGAAATTGCCGTAACTTGTTAAGGATCGAAAAACAGTATAAGTGTATATATTTTTGTATCCGAATAATATTTACTATGTAGAAATAAATTGCGGAAAAAAACTGAGACACCCTGTATATTGAATATCGAAATGTTTTGATTCCTATACCTATATGAAAACTTGCTGCAAAAAAATTAGAGTTGAATTAGCATCAAATACTTGAGCAACATAGCCCAGTTCTGACAAAACTGTTTCAAAGAGACAATGAAACTTCTTCTTACTCGATGATGAAGATGAAGAAATAGTAACACATGCTAAAACTATTGCAGTTCCATCGGTTCAGTAATAAAGAGAATAATTCAATAGAAGACAGAAAAAGTTATGACCCAGAATTATCAACTGAAGCTAAGCGAACTATTTTAGACTGGCATCGAATATAAAGTAAGAGTTCCAAAGAAGTGCGACATACTGAAAATGATTACACTTTATAAGAACCATTTTTAAACAACATGTCAAGACCAACTTATTAAACATATTGTAAATATGAGAGTAGCAGGTAGAAACTTTGCCAGAGACAGTTGTACTCAAGGAAATGAAGTGACCCTGCTCACCGCAGATTTTAGAAACTTTCTGACCCAGAAG